>RJWK010011306.1:0-42191 GCA_004363435.1 Platanista minor | reverse complement strand
GTGTATATGTGTTAGCATATGGTATTTGTTTTTCTCTTTCTGACTTACTTCACTCTGTATGACAGTCTCTAGGTCCATCCACCTCACTACAAATAAGTCAACCTCGTTTTTTGTTATGGCTGAGAAATATTCCAGTGTATACATGTGTCACATCTTCTTTATCCATTCATCTGTCAGTGGACACTTAGGTTGCTTCCATGTCCTGGCTATTATAAGTAGAGCTGCAATGAACACTGTGGTACATGACTCTTTTTGAATTATGTTTTTTTCAGGGTATATGCCCAGTAGTGGAATTGCTGGGTTGTATGGTAAGGAACCTCCATCCTGTTCTCCATAGTGGCTGTATCAATTTACATTCTCACCAACCAGTGCAAGAGGGTTCCCTTGTCTCCACACCCTCTCCAGCATTTACTGTTTGTAGACTTTCTGATGATGGCCATTCTGACTGGTGTGAGGTGTTACCTCATTGTAGTTTTGATTTGCATTTCTCTAATGATTTAGTGATGTTCAGCATCCTTTCATGTGTTTGTTGGCAATCGGTATATCGTCTTTGGAGAAATGTCTATTTAGGTTTTCTGCCCATTTTTGGATTGGGTTGTTTGTTTTTTTGATATTGAGCGGCACGAGCTGCTTGTGTATTTTGGAGATTAATCCTTTGCCAGTTGCTTCATTTGCAAATATTTTCTCCCATTCTGAGGGTTGTCTTTTCATCTTGTTTATGGTTTCCTTTGCTGTGCAAAACGTTTTAAGTTTCATTAGGTCCCATTTGTTTATTTTTGTTTTTATTTCCATTTCTCTAGGAGGTGGGTCAAAAAGGATCTTGCTGTGATTTATGTCATAGAGTGTTCTGCCTTTGTTTTCCTCTAAGAGTTTTTTAGTGTCTGGCCTTACATTTAGGTCTTTAATCCATTTTGAATTTATTTTTGTGTATGGTGTTGCGGAGTGTTCTAATTTCATTCTTTTACGTGTAGCTGTCCAGTTTTCCCAGCACCACTTATTGAAGAGGCTGTCTTTTCTTCACTGTATACTCTTGTCTCCTTTATCAAAGATAAGGTGACCATATGTGTGTGGGTTTATTTCTGGGCTTTCTATCCTGTTCCATTGATTTATATTTCTGTTTTTGTGCCAGTACCATACTGTCTTGACTACTGTAGCTTTGTAGTATAGTCTGAAATCTGTGAGCCTGATTACTCCAGCTCTGTTTTTCTTTCTCAATATTGTTTTGGCTATTTATACAAATTATGCAACTTTTTGCTCTAGTTCTGTGAAAAATGCCATTGGTAGTTTGATAGGCAATTTATACAAATTGTGCAAATTTTTGCTGTAGTTCTGTGAAAAATGCCATTGGTAGTTTGATAGGGATTGCACTGAATCTGTAGATTGCTTTGGGTAGTATAGTCATTTACACAATGTTGATTCTTCCAATCCAAGAACATAGTATATCTCTCCAGCTGTATGTATCCTCTTTAATTTCTTTAACCAGTGTCTTATAGTTTTCTGCCTACAGGTCTTTTGTCTCCTTAGGTAGGTTGATTCCTAGGTATTTTATTCTTTTTGTTGCAGTGGTAAATGGGAGTGTTTCCTTAATTTCTCTTTCAGATTTTTCATCATTAGTGTATAGGAATGCAAGAGATTTCTGTGTGTTAATTTTGTATCCTGCTACTGAAACAAATTCATTGATTAGCTCTAGAAGTTTTCTGGTAGCATCTTTAGGATTCTCTATGTATACTATCAGGTCATCTACAAACAGTGACAGTTTTACTTCTTCTTTTCTGATTTGGATTCCTTTCATTTGTTTTTCTTCTCTGACTGCTGTGGCTAAAACTTCCAAAACTATTATGAATAACAGTGTTGAGAGTGGACAGCCTTGTCTTGTTCCTGATCTTAACGGAAATGGTTTCAGTTTTTTACCATTGAGAACGATGGGTGTGGGTTTGTCATATGTGACCTTTATTATGTTGAGGTAAGTCCCCTCTATGCCTACTTTCTGAAAGGTGTTTTTTCATAAAAACCTTTGGTGTTGAATTTTGTCGAAAGCTTTTTCTGCATCTGTTGAGATGATCATATGGTTTTTCTCCTTCAATTTGTTAGTACGGTTTATCACATTGATTGATTTGCATATATTGAAGAATCCATGCATTCCTGGGATAAACCCCACTTGATCATGGTGTATGATCCTTTTAATGTGCTGTTGGATTCTGTTTGCTAGTATTTTGTTGAGGATTTTTGCATCTATGTTCATGAGTGATATTGGCCTGTAGTTTTCTTTCTTTGGGACATCTTTGTCTGGTTTGGGATCAGGGTGATGGTGGCCTCGTAGAATGAATTTGGGAGTGTTGCTCCCTCTGCTGTATTTTGGAAGAGCTTGAGAATGATAGGTGTTAGCTCTTCTCTAAATGTTTGGTAGAATTCGCCTGTGAAGCCATCTGGTCCTGGGCTTTTGTTTGTTGGAAGATTTTAAATCACAGTCTCAATTTCAGTGCTTGTGATTGGTCTGTTTATATTTTCTATTTCTTCCTGGTTCAGTCTTGGAAGGTTGTAGTTTTCTAAGAATTTGTCCATTTCTTCCAGGTTGTCTTTTTTATTGGCATAGAGTTGCTTGTAGTAGTCTCTCATGATCCTTTGTATTTCTGCACTGTCAGTTGTTACTTCTCCTTTTTCTTTTCTAATTCTGTTGATTTGAGTCTTCTGCCTTTTTTTCTGATGAGTCTGGCTAATGGTTTATCTATTTGTTCTTATCAAAAGAACCAGCTTTTAGTTTTATTGATCTTTGCTATTGTTTCCTTCTTTTCTTTTCCATTTATTTTGGATCTCATCTTCATGATTTCTTTCCTGCTGCTAACTTTGGGGGTTTTTTGTTCTTTTCTCTCTAATTTCTTTAGGTGTATGGTTAGGTTGTTTATTTGAGGTGTTTTTTGTTTCTTGAGGTAGGATGGTATTGCTATAAACTTCCCTCTTAGAACTGCTTTTGCTGCATCCCATAGGTTTTGGGTCGTCGTGTTTTCATTCTCATTTGTTTTTAGGTATTTCTTGATTTCTTCTTTGATTTCTTCAGTGACCTCTTGGTTAAGTAGTGTATTGTTTAGCCTCCACGCGTTTGTAGTTTTTACAAATTTTTTCCTGTGCCTGATATCTAGTCTCCTAGCATTGTGGTCAGAAAAGATACTTGATACAATTTCAATTCTCTTAAATTTACCAAGGCTTGATTTGTGACCCAAGATATGGTCTATTCTGGAGAATGTTCCATGAGCACTTGAGAAGAAAGTGTATTCTGTTGTTTTTGGATGGAATGTCCTATAAGTATCAATTAAGTCCTTCTTGTTTAATATGTCATTTAAAGCTTGTGTTTCCTTATTTATTTTCATTTTGGATGATCTGTCCATTGGTGAAAATGGGGTGTTAAATTCCCCTACTATGATTGTGTTACTGTCGATTTCCCCTTTTATGGCCGTTAGCATTTGCCTTATGCATTGAGGTGCTCCTATGTTGGGTGCATAAATATTCACAATTGTTATATCTTCTTCTTGGATTGATTCTTTGATTATTATATAGTGTCCTTCTTTGTCTCTTATAATAGTCTTTATTTTAAAGTGTATTTTGTCTGATATGAGAATTGCTACTCCAGCTTTCTTTTGATTTCCATTTGCATGGAATATCTTTTTCCATCCCCTCACTTTCAGTCTGTATGTGTCCCTAGGTATGAAGTGGGTCTCTTATAGACAGCATGTATATGGGTCTTGTTTTTGTATCCATTCAGCTAGTCTGTGTCTTTTGGTGGGAGCATTTAATCCATTTATATTTAAGGTAGTTATCAATATGTGTGTTCCTATTACCATTTTCTTAATTGTTTGTATTGTAGGTCTTTTCCTTCTCTTGTGTTTCCTTCCTAGAGAATTTTCGTTAGCATTTGTTGTAAAGCTGGTTTTGGTCATGCTGAATTCTCTTAGCTTTTGCTTGTCTGTAAAGGATTTAATTTCTTCATCGAAGCTGAATGAGATCCTTGGTGGGTAGAGTAATCTTGGTTGTAGGTTTTTCCCTTTTGTCATTTAAAATATGTCTTGCCACTCCCTTCTGGCTTGCAGAGATTCTGCTGAAAGATTCGCTGTTAGCCTTATGGGGAGTCCCTTGTTTGTTATTTGTTGCTTTTCCCTTGCTGCTTTTAATATTTTTTCTTTGTATTTAACTTTTGATAGCTTGATTAATATGTATCTTGACATGTTTCTTCTTGGATTTATCCTGTACGGATAAATCCTCTCTGCATTTCCTGGATTTGATTGACTATTTCCTTTCCCATATTAGGGAAGTTTTCAAGTCTAATCTCTTCAAATATTTTCTCAGTCTCTTTCTTTTTCTCTTCTTCTTCTGGGACCCCTATAATTCAAATGTTTTTGCGTTTAATGTTTCCCAGAAGTCTCTGAGACTGTCCACAATTCTTTTCATTCTTTATTCTGCTCTGCAGTAGTTATTTCCACTCTTTCATCTTCCAGGTCACTTATCCATTCTTCTCCCTCAGGTATTCTGCTGTTGCTTCCTTCAAGATAATTTTTAATTTCATTTATTGTGTTCATCATCGTTTGTTTGCTCTTTAGTTCTTCTAAGTCCTTGTTAAATGTTTCTTGTATTTTTTCCATTCTATTTCCAAGATTTTGGATCATCTTTACTATCATTACTCTGAATTCTTTTTCAGGTAGAGTGCCTATTTGCTCTTCATTTGTTTGGTCTGGTGGGTTTATAACTTGCTGCTTCATCTGCTGTGTGTTTGTCTGTCTTCTCATTTTGCCCCACGTACTCTGTTTGGGGTCTCCTTTTCACAGGCTGCAGGTTCGTAGTTCCCGTTGTTTTTGGTGTCTGCCCCCAGTGGCTGAGGTTGGTTCAGTGGGCTGTGTAGGCGTCATGCTGGAGGGGACTGGTGCCTGTGTTCTGGTGGATGAGGCTGGATCTTGTTTTTCTTGTAGGCAGGACCGCGCCAGTGGTGTGTACTGGGTTGTCTGTGAACTTATTATGATTTTAGGCTGCATCTCTGCTAATGTGTGGGCTTGAGTTCCTGTCTTGCTTGTTGTTTGGCATAGGGTGTCCGGCACTGTAGCTTGCTGGTCGTTGAGTATAGCTGGGTCTTAGCTTTGAGATGGAGGTCTCTGGGAGAGCTTTCACTGTTTGATATTACATGGGGCCGGGAGGTCTCTGGTGGACCAATGTCTTGAACTTGGGTCTCCCACCTCAGATGCTCAGGCCGGACACCCGGCTGGAGCACCAAGACTCTGTCAGCCACACGGTTGTGATTCTTTCATGTTCTCTACAGTAAAGTTCAATCAGACTCGGAAACGTGGATGTACATGTATCTGGCCTAATGAATAAATCATAAACTCAGAGACCTGGTCCACTCGTCCAGGGTTTCCCCAGCAATGAGTATCTCCAGAGATTGGTTAAAGATGGTGGAGTAGAAGGACCTGCACTTATTCCCTCTTGTGAGAGCACTAGAATCACAACTAACTGCTGAACAATCATTGACAGGAAGACACAGGAACTCACCAAAAAAGATACTCCACCTCCAAAGAAAGGAGAAGCTGCTAGTGTTGGAGGGTCTCCTGCTGAGGCGGGCCGGGGTGGGGGGGGTGGTGTCTTTGGCTCTCCGCGGGGACAAGAACACTGGCAGCAGAAGTTCTGGGAGGTACTGGTTGGTGTGAGCCCTCCCAGAGTCTGCCATTAGCCCCACCAAAGGGCCTGTAGGCTCCAGTGCTAGGTCGCCTCAGTCCAAACAACCCATAACTTATTTTAAAAAAATAATAATACATTATTGCTAAAACATGCTAACCCTTATCTGAGCCTTCGGTGAGTCGTAATTTTTTTGTGGTAGTAACATCAAAGATCGCTGTCACCGATTAAGCAATATGATAATAATGAAAAAGTTTGAAATATTGCTAGAATTACCAAAGTGTGACATAGAGACACGGTATGAGCAAATACTGTTGGAAAAAATGGTGCTAGTAGACTTGCTTAATGCAAGGTTGCCACAAACCTTCAATTTTTAAAAATCACAGTTATCTGCGAAGCACAATAAAGCAGAGCACAATAAAACAAGGTGTGCCTATAAGCTGTATTGGTCACATTTCTTTATTAGTATCATACTCTTTAGGTATTAAAATCAAACCCATTTCTGGTTCCTAAAAACATCAGATCAATGATCACTTATATTATGAAAGTTTGTAAAATTATGCAGTTACTCATTACGGACAGGCAGGATCACCACATGGCACAGCTTTGCCCCTTCAATTCATGCAGTGCATAGCTTGGTAGCTGTCAGAAGGTTTTGGTAGTAATTTATTTTAATAATTTTTTTGTCTTCTTTGTTGGACCTCAATTTTTGTGGTTTATCCTTCTAGAAATTGATACATGACTGTCTTGCCAGATCTATTGGCATCTCATTGCAATAAGCTTTAATATATAAGATAATATTGATTTTTTTAAATTTGTAATTTGGGTGGGATACTTATAATAAAAGATTACATATTTAGTGGGTATATTCATGCAGCACCAACTATTTGAATGATAAAGAAATGTAAAAGACACAGTACTTGGTGACTTTGAAGCTCACAATTTAGTAGGAGATAGTTTCCAAAGAAAAGGTAATTGTATTTTAAAGTATTAATTGTTGTATAAAAGAATATACAAGCATATCTGTCTTATTGCACTTTGCTTTATTGTGCTTCACAGGTAATGTGTTTTTTACAAGTTGAAGGTTTCTGGTAACTCTGGCTGAAGCAAGGCTGATGGCGTCATTTTTCCAGCAGCATTTGCTCACGTCCTGTCTCTGTGTCACATTTTGATAATTCTTGAAATATTTCAAACCCTCCACCAGCAAAAAGATTATGACTCGCTGAAGGCTCAGAGGACGCTGACTCACTTCATTGCAATATTTGCTTTATTGTACTTGGCTGGAACCGAACCCATTATATTTCTGAGGTATGCCCATCAAGTGCTGTAGGGACACAAGGGAAGAGAATCCACAGGCCTTCCGTTTTCAGTAAGTATTCTTTTCCTGCTCTGAAAGTTTTTGACACTCATAAAACTACTATTTTCACTTGAAGTGCAACTCACCACTGCACTATTTAAAAAGAAATTTCACCTTGAACACTGAACTTGGGGAATGAAGGAGGCATTATCATATGATAACATAATAAAGGAAGCATACCATTTGAGAGAATTTTTCTGACAAACTCATTTATTGCCGGGTTCCTTATGAAATAGGCATTAATCATTATTAATGATATTTTCTTTTCAGTCATGTGTTTGTACAGCATGTAGATATTCTTTAAGTTGTTCTTTGACAAGCCAAAGTTGTCAGTATCTGTGTGCAATTTTCCAGTAAGGTAATTAATTTGATATGTAGAGCTTTAAAGATCTGGAAAAGGATTCTTGATATGGAGTCTATGAACTGTGTGCTTCAAGAAATCTGTAACCTACCTTAAATTAATAGTGTGTTCAGCTCTTCCTTACCCTTACTGTGTTTTGAGTGAAATTCTTTAAACTATTGAGAGTGTTGTTAAAATCTCCAGTCGTAGTTGTGGATTTGTGTATTTTTTCCCTTTTCTGTTTTTGTTTACTGAAACTCGGTTATTAGGCACATACATATTTAGGATGGTTATAGCTTCCAAATGAATTGACCCTTGTATCGTTATGAAATGTGTGTCTTTATTTTGTTAGTACTCTTTGTATTGAAGTTTATTTTGTCTGATATTATTGTAGCTTCTCTAGCTCACTTTTGCTTACTGTTTGCATTAGTATGTCTTTTTCCATAATTTTACTTTCAATCTATCTGTATATTCATACTTAAAGTATGTCTTTTAATTTAAAAATTCATTTAGTCCTTTCTTTGAAATGAAATTTTTATTTACATTAAATATAATTTTTGATGTTTGATGTCTTTAATTTTGCTCTTTTGTTTTTTTGTTACATCTGTTCTTGTTTTCGTTGGTGGTGTTCCTCTCTTTTTTTCTTTCTTGTCTACTTTTGAGTTAGTCAGATATTTTTAGTATTCTATTTTAATTCCTCTGTTGACTTACCTATGCCTCTGTATCTTTTCCAGTGCATTTTCCCCCAGTGGTTGCTCTAGAGATTACAGAACGCACCCATATATTTTTGCAGTCTACATAGGGTAGTATTGTACCAGTTCAGATAAAATGTTAGAATCTTATAAGAATCTTTTAATTCCCCTGACCTTTGTGCTTTTGTTTTCACATATATTACATCTGCTTATGTTATAAAATTCACAGTATGGTGTTATACTTTTTTGCTTTAAATAGTCATATGTCTTTTAAAGAAATTAAGAGATGAAAAAATACATGCTGTTTTATATTTACCCACATATTTATCATTTCCAGAGCTCTTTTTTCCTTTCTGTAGATTCACCTTACCATCTATGGTCACTTCCTTTTGGCTGGAAAAATTTTCCTTAGCATTTTATATAGTGTATGTCTTCTGGCAGCAAATTCTTTCAGTTCTTGTTCATCTAAAAATGTCTTTATCTTGTCTTTATTTTATTACATTTTTTTATTGAAGTATAGTTGATTTACAACAGTTGCCTTCTTTTTTTTAAAGAATATTTTCACTGGGTAAAGGATATGGAGTTGCATTTGTTTTTTTCTGCAGCACGTCTAAAAACTTCCATTGTCACCTGAGCACCAGTTTTTCTAATAAGAAGTGAACTATCATTTGTATTGTCATTCCTTTGTATGTATTGTGTTGTTTTTCCCTTACTCCTTTTAAGGACTTTTTCCCTCTCTATACATGGTTTTTAGTAGTTTGACTGTGATGTACCTACTTTTGGTTTTCTTTGAATTTATCTGGCTTGGAGTTCACAGTTTGGGTGAATTATATGACCATTATTACATCAAGTAAGTTTTTCTCCCTCATTTCCTTCATATTCTTTTTTTAGTACCCCATTTACAAATGTGTTAGGCTGTGTGATATTGACCCCACAGATCATAGGGGCACTCGCTTCATTTTTGTTTAATCTTCTCAGTTCTTTAGATTGGTTAATTATTATTCTCAGTTCTTCAGACTGGCTAATTTTTTTTAATTTTTTTTTTTTTTTTTTTTTTTTTTTTTCAGTATGCGGGCCTCTCACTGCTCTGGCCTCTCCCGTTGTGGAGCACAGGCTCAGCGGCCATGGCTCACGGGCCCAGCCGCTCCGCGGCACGTGGGATCTTCTCGGACCGGGGCACGAACCCGTGTCCCCTGCATCGGCAGGTGGACTCTCAACCACTGCGCCACCAGGGAAGCCCCAGACTGGCTAATTTTTATTCATTTGTCTTCAAGTTCACTGACCCTTTCTCCTTTGCAGTCTACTGTAAGCCTTTCCAGTGAATTGTTCTTTTTAGGTATTGTACTTTCAGTTCTAGAATTTCTATTTGCTTCTTTACTATAGTTTCCATTTCTCTGCTGATATTTTCCATCTGTTTGATTTTTCCAATCATATTTTCCTTTACTTTTAGAAACGTATTTATCATAACTGCTTTAAAGTTCTTGCCTGTTGAGTCCAACTTCTAGAACATCTTGGTGTGTACTTCTGTTGACTGCTGTTTCTTTTGACAGTCTCATTCTTCTGTTCCATCGTGTATCTAGTAAGCTTTGGTTATACATTGGACATTGTTGATAATACTATACAGAGACTCCGGATTTAGTTATCTTCCTCTAAAAAGTGTTGATTTGGCAGGAAGTTAATTTGGCTTGACTTAGACTTCAAATTTAGCCTTCCCTTCCCTACCGTGGGCAACAGCCAAATCTTTGTTATTTCCTTAACTTTCTAGCTGTCTCCTTCTGACATGTTCCTTGGAGTTTCTCTTGCTCACATTTGGTTTAGGGCTCAATAAAGAACCTGTAGTTTATGTAAAGATTTCAGAGTTTTATTCTTTGTGACTTTATTTTTGCCAGTTTCCTTTTTCACTCTCCAGTCAATTTTTTCTAGCCCCCAGCTCCATCCTGTGACTCCTTTAGCCAGTAAGACTGTGGCTTTGTGCTTAAATTTCAGTCACTAGGAACAGGTGGGCCAGAGTTTGCCCCCAGGTAGAAACTGTAAAACTAAAAATTTCTCCCTGTTTGGTTCCCTTTTTACAAAGATCAGTCTCCCTTCAGTTTTTGCCTGCTTTTTGTGGCTCTTCCAGGCCATGAAACAATTGTTTTTAATATTTTGTCTAGAGATTGTATTTTTATCTGCTGATAGATTAGTCAGATACAAACTATTCATCCATTATTGAAAGCATAATTTCCCTACTTTTTAAAAAATGACTTTGAGAAATAGAAATTTGGTTATTGTTTCCAAATTGTCATGGCCTGTAATGGTACTAATATCAGCTGACCAAAGAGTAGTTGTGGTGTGCAAAATCAGCATGTTCTAGAGTCCTGGGAGGTGAGCTATGGCATCCCTAACTTCAGGTTTAATACATGATATGACTTCTCAGGAACATTTGAATATTCAGTCACCCAGTAGATTATAAAAGATCATGATTTACTTTGATATTAGAGTAAGCTTTAATAAGTTGATATGGTTTTATAAAAATAAAACCATGATGCTAACCATAGCTGAGCATAATGAACCATGTTTATTCACTGTTCAATAATTTGGAGAGAGTTTGTTTTCTTTCTCTTTTTAGTATCCCCCTCGGTCAGTATCACCTTTTCAAGTGTGACCAGAGGACATTCACAAAGGAGAAAATCTAAATCCATTTTGAAAATTAATAGATTTTTTTATCCTCTGGTAAATGTTTGCTCCTTCTTCATGGTTGGAAAATACCTATCCTCAACTTGAAAAAAATGTTCAAGGGATAAAGATCAGTAGATTTGGGGGGAGTGTGTTTGTGTGTACACACACACATGGGAAGAGACAACATATAAATGTAATTTTATTTTTCAACTTAGATGTTTCAAAGGGAAAGGTGACTGTGAAGGGCTTATTTTTTGCAAGGAATTACTTGCAAATTAATATCTCCAGCCCAGACCTCTGTTGATTTCTAGACTCATTCATTTCATTCAGGCCTCTTCTTAAATGTTATCTCATCAGAGACCACCCATGACCACCCTTACTTTCCAGTTCCTTACCCTCCCTGGTTTCTCTTTTTATACCAAGAACCACTGGTTGGCATTTTATCTCTTTATTGGTTTGCGTACATATTACCCTTCTCTCTTCCTTTTACCTCCCTCTGCTAAAATGTAAACTTTATAAGTACCGGGACTTTTTATATTTAGATTTCTCTCAATTCTCTGGCACTTAGGATAGTGTCTTGCGTATAGTACGTCAAAGTAAATTTTTGTTGATTGAATGAGTGAGTAAATGTATCATTGAGTAGTGAGATGGGAGATATAGTTCAAAAAATAAGAAGAAGCCAGAGGCTTTGGAGTTACTTTGATGACTTTCTGTTGACTCAGGATTCCCAAACTCCATTGTGAGTGCCGTGTGGGAGAGTGCTTCCTACTCACTTGTCACTAATTCTGTGTATGGGGAGAGGTAGTACTTGTCTTTTATAATATCTGATTTGACAGTCATTGATGGATAGTGAAAATAATAAAAAGAAATAAACCTTATCCAAGCAGGTGAGGCAACATGTGGAAAAACACCTTCCTTGCCTAGGAAAATACCTAAGTGTAATACATCCTTGTGGGAGGATCTGAGTTTAGCAATTAAAATTGGGACCTAATTTCAAGGTATATTTACCTATGGCATGAATACAATGAGCAAAATTGTGGAAGTTTAGATGCTGATTAACTTCTAAGGTGCCTGGTTTGCTTTGATTTTGTAAGCCACATTCAGTTTGCCCTGAACTTTGTAGTCTCCAGGCTACTTTCCGGTTTTAACAACAAACTCAGAAAAGTTTAGTCAATTAAAAAGCTGCACCCAAAATAAAAAGTTTTCCTTTTAACTTGCACTTAGAGCATAAATCATCTCATTTTTCAAAAACGGGACAACCATCTCTATTTCCTCAGAATTCCAGCTATTTGGCTAACTCTACTCACTATGTAGTTTAAATGAAATGAATGCCAGTTTTCTTTTTGATATGTTACTAGTGTGGTCAATATTATTCCTGGGAGTTGGTAACTTTCTAGATGACCATTACACTAGCAATGTTAGGAATAGCATAAAATATGTCCGGTAGTTTTTTGTTTGCTTTTGAAATTTTTTATCCAGAGAAAAGCACATGGAGGTAGAAGCTCCATAAGGATCACAACCCACCCCAACATACACATATATACACTTTAATTGATATTTATGTAGAACCTGGCATTAACACTAGAAGGGTCAGGGTCTAATGGTACATAACCTCTCTGAGCCACTATTTTCCCTATCTCTAAAACAGGTCATCAGGGACTTCCCTGGTGGCACAGTGGTTAGGAATCCACCTGCCAATGCAGGGGACAAGGGTTCGATCCCTGGTTCAGGAAGATCCCACATGCCATGGAGCAACTGAGCCCGTGTGCCACAACTCCTGAAGCCCGCGCGCCTAGGGCCCGTGCTCCGCAACAAGAGAAGCCACTGCAATGAGAAGCCCACGCACCACAAAGAAGAGTGGCCCCCGCTCGCCACAACTAGAGAAAAGCCTGTGTGCAGCAACGAAGACCCAGCGCAGCCATAGATAAATAAATAAAATAAATAAATAAATAAAACAGGTCATCGTGGTATGCTTCTTGACAGAGCCATTGTGAAGATTAGAAGAGGTAATGCATGTAAAACATCTGTTACAGCTCCTAGCACACAGTAACCCTTCAGTAATTGATAGCTTTTTTTTTTTTTTTTTAACCATTTTCCCTCTGGATAATTAGGGTATTGCCATTCTCATTTAGCAAAAAATTATGAAAACGGAAATCCTAGTCCCAGCTAGATTTTCTTTTGATTTAAAAAGTTGTTTGATTCAGGCAAAAGAGAAGAACTACCTAGAATGAAATTAGGTTGTGAGATAGAGATGTGGTTTATCTTTAATGGTTTCTTTCTTTATCATTTATTTGTTATTTGATTCATTCATGCATTCACTTATTCATTCATTACCTATTAGTAAGCCAAGCTGCACCTTCTCTTGCCTTTTAAATCTGACTCTGTATGGTCAAATGTACAGGGCTTTATATCTGTAAATTAAACAGTTTGAATTCCAGTAGTGTTCAGTTGGACATCTGAATTTTCAAGATGTAGCCCTTTGAAAAGATGTCCCATTTAATGTACCATTTTATTAGGTACGTTTCTTCTTTGAATTTACAAAGTATGATCTCACCTTGGGATTTTTCAATTTATTCATGTCACTGTCTGGATTGCTCTTCCCCTGTTTATCTAGCTCCTTTTCATCTTTCAGGTCCAGCTCAAACTTCATTTATTCCATGCACCCTATCTTAGGTATCACTCACCCCAACTCCCTCCGTAGTCATTCCTGTCACATCACCTCATTTTATTTCCTTTTTACCCCCTATTACCAAGTGTAGTTATTTTATTTTGGCTATTTGCATAGTCTTGTTTTCTTTCACTAGAATACAAGTTTCATGCTTCAGGATTTTTTCAGTCTACCAGTAGACTTCAAAAACTTTCTTTTCTATTTGACTTAGCCTGAGTTGGTTTCTGTTGCTTACAGACAAAAAACCTGACTGATATTCGTACCAGAAGTGGTTGCAGGCAACAAACACTCAGAGAAATAGCAGAAATTTGGGATTAGTGTTCTGGTCTAGGAAATGGGGTATTTTTGTTTATTTGTTTAGTGTAGTTTTAATTAACACACACTTACATGGTTTTTATTATGTACTATTTACACCTTTACAGAAATTATTTTATCTAATCCTCAGAATGACTATGAGGTAAGCTTTATTATTAGCTCCCTTTTACAGATAAGGAAACAGGCACATAAAGGTTAAACAACTTGCCCAAGGATGCAGGGCTAGTGAGTAGCTATTTCATTTCAGTTGGTATTGAAGGCAGGAAAAATTCTAGTATTATTCAGGAACTGAAGTCTGGTAATCCATGGGATGCAGCTTTGAAGAACTAATGAAACCATTACCTATAATTACTTTGAATATGCTGTGTACTCCGGGCCAGCTTTAGGGTCATGTTGCCACTGCTGCAGAAAAATGAAGGAGTTCAGTGTCTACTGAATTGAGTGGACAACGTGAAGAAAGAAAATACAAGATCTGAATTTGTATTTTCAGCTGAAGATGCAGACTAAAACTTATAGATATTATATAATTGAGCTCATATAATTTCTTATATCTATCAGCCTTAGGGCTGAGATAGTTCTTAACACTATAAATTCAGCCCATGAACATTAAACATTTAAAAAGTAAACATTTTTTCTAGGTTTCCTATTTGAGAGATAATCTATTGATCAGGAAGGGGTGAGATCAGTTATCCCAAATTACCCTTCACAAAGTTTCTTCATGGAAAGATTCTGCTCCTGAGTGGTGCTGTGGCAGTCCAAAGGAAAGATGAGGGTCTGAGGGGAGGAATATTTGTTTGGGTGGGTGTTTTATAATTAGAATTATATAATATAAAACGTGCTATATATTCTAAGTTCTAATTTAAGACATATAAATGCATTCTGTGTAAGTTGATTGGGTCTTAAAATGGTCATGCTTAATGTTGAAAGTTAGGAAATCATATTTTTAAAAAGCATTTTGGAGAATATACTACCCTTTCCAATTCTGGGGGTGGGATAAGAAGGAATAGTATTTTTGTGAGAGCTCTCTGCCCCCCTCCTCTGCTCTCCAAGTACAGACACAGCCATACCCGTATTTTTCCTAGAGTCTCCTACTCTGTTGGTAGGATTAGCCAGAAACAATTTAGTCCCACATTCCAAAATATGATGTGTTACAGCAGGGGCCAGCCAACTGCATCCTATAGGCCAAATCCAGCCTTTTGGTGTGTTTTTATATGGCCCTGAGCGAAGAAAGTTTCTTAAAAAATGAATATCCAACAGTATAGAGCCTGCAAAGCCTAAAATATTTACTCTCTAGCTTTTTACAGAAAAGTTTGCTGACTTCTCTGTTTCACCATACTTGTCAGGCATACAGAACAGTCAAGGATGCTGCCCCTGTATAGGTTTCCTGATCAAGAGTTTCTCCTTAGGGAATTGAGTATATAGCCTTCTCTTTTCTTGTTTGTAACTTAACTAGAATTTGAACATGTCTGGTAAGAATCTCCTAATTATTCATTGTTCCTTTTTGTTTACCTCTTAATTACAAAATAGCAATAGCTTTTATGTTTCAGCTGAAATGGCTGTGTAACAAATCATCCCCACACTCAGTGGCTTAAAATAACAAGCATATGTTATTTCTTATGAGTCAGGGGGTCACCTGAGGGATTAGTTGATTTAAAAAGTTGTTTGACCTCAGCTGGGAGTGGCTCTGCTCTGTGTATTTCTCATCTTCCTTCTGGTGTCAGCCTGGGCAAGTCCTTCTCATGGTGATGGCAGAAGTTTAAGAGAGTAAGTTGAAACACAGCAAGGCCTCTTGATGACTAGCATGGGACTGGCATATACTGTCACTCTGAACTCATTCTTTTGGCCAAAGCAAATCACATGACTGGATGCCCAAAGAGTGAGAACTATACTCTATCCTCAGTGGGAGAACATTGGAAAGTTACCTGGCAAAGGTTGCGAAAGTTTGGAGCTAATAATTCAGTCTGTCATAGTTTGGTTTATTTGAGGATATACTCTGCAACCAGCATTGGGAGCTGGGTTACAACTCAGATATTTTAACTCATCCTGCTGTTATACGCATCAAAGATCTGGACAGCAAGGAATCATCATTCCTCAGAAGTCATTCTGAGTATAGGTATCAGGAGCACGAGGACCCTAAATTTCTTCGACGTAGCCAGTATGTATTTAGTGTCTTTTTTGTGCCTAACACCATATTAACTTCTGGGGCTTAAGGAGCTTTAGGTCTAACAGTGAAAACAGACCATGGACAGGACTTAAAAGGTGGTGTGATAGTTCCGTAACAGAAGTTTTAAAAGGTGGTGTGATAGTTCAGTAACAGAAGTTTTTACTAGATATAAAGATAGCAACAGAAGAGAGGGCTAATCAACTCTGCTTTATGAAAAGGCATAGAAAGCTTTATTGAGAAGGAGATTAAATTTTGAGTGTTAGACAAATCCACAGTCCTTACAGAGCAAGTTCAGGTAGAGAAGTATTTTTTGTAGGAAACGTTATAGCAATCTGTTAACTGTTAGACTTTGATTATAGTTAAAATCTCTTGTTTATGCTCGGATAATAGAAAAGTCTCTGAGAGCCAATGAATAACTTTGTATTTACCACCTTCTTGCATTATTTACTGCAGTAGTTTTCAAACTTTGGCCTGCATCAGAATCACCTGGAGGACTTGTTAAAACACTGATTGCTGGATTCCACTCCCAGAGTTTCTTATTCAGTAGGTCTGGAATAGGGTCAGAGAATTTGCATTTCTAACATGTTCCCAGATGATGCTGATGATGCTGGTCCAGGGACAGCACTTTGAGAACTATTGGTTTATTGAATCTTTCCTATGTATCTGGCACTCTGCAATGTGGTGAGTATATAAAGGTAAAAAGAAAACATCCCTGCCCTCAGACTGCTCGTGGTAGGGTGGCTGGGACAAAGAAGTGAATGTGTAATGACAGTGCAGTGGAATGGACGCTGAGATCCATGGAAGTACAGTTTGCTGTGGAAATACACCAGAAGGATGCTAACTCAGACTGAGGCTGCAGGCTGCAGGCTGCAAGTGTGTGTAAAACACAAAAAATCCTTTAACCCTGAGCTGAGTTTTTAAAAAAATCAGAAAGTAATAACAAGTAGAGAAATGACTGTGAGTCGTGCTTTGCGTGAGGTTCTTAAATGGAGTCGTCTTCTAAGTTGCCTTTAAGAAATTTCTGATCAAAATTTTTTAGACAAGCTTTTGGTGGTGTAGGTGGGACAATGTATATCTGAATTAGTTACTTTGCAATAAAAATTATCCCCTTCTTTTGCTAATTTGTTCTACTCATCTTCAGCTATTGTTAAGATGCCAGTTAGATAAAGATGTTACATTCTATGTTTTCACAAAAAGAGCGAGAAATTTTATTTATGTCAGAATGCAGACAAAACTAGACAAGAGCAGGAACAATCAGAGCTGGGGAAACAGGGTTCCTTAGGCAGCTTTACCTGGGACTTGAGGTGCTGAGCCTGCAGGGGAACAGAGTCAGCTACTCAATGCGATTGTGGGCTAGCGTGAGACTAGGAGACAAAGTGACATTTCTGCCTTGAGAAGGGCACTGAAGAGGAATGCAGTGGATATTAGGTCGTGGATTCAGGCGGGGCTGTAGAGAGCTCCTGCTTGGGCATGGTGAGGTGGTGAGGGGACTGGGCAGGAATTGATTAGAGGTGTACCTACAGTGGGAAGCTGCTAGGTCAGCTGGCCAAGTTATATGCCCAGCAAATGAAAGAGTGAACCTCACAACTACTTGGGCTGGTTTAGAGAAACAGAGCCATACCCAAGGAGGTTGTTTGCCTTGGCATTGAAGACATTCTGCCATTTTAATGAAGCAATCTTGGATTGTGTTGTCCTCTCAACCCACAGGGGTAACACTCTTTCAGGAGTAATGGTCTTTGGGGCTCCTGGCTATCTAACCACTTGTATTTGTTTTAAATCAAAAGCATATACCTAAAGCTATGCGGAACATTTCATTTTAAATGGTTATATTCCCACTGGCAAAGGCAGCTAAAGTCAAGTAGAAATTATGAACAGAATGCTCAAAATGCTTTAAAATCGTGTAGTACAGGGGCTTCCCTGGTGGCGCAGTTGTTGAGAGTCCGCCTGCAGATGCAGGGGACCACAGGTTCGTGCCCCAGTCCGGAAGGATCCCGCATGCCGCGGAGCGGCTGGGCCCGTGAGCCATGGCCGCTGAGCCTGCGCGTCCGGAGCCTGTGCTCCGTCCGCAACGGGAGAGGCCACAACAGTGAGAGGCCCGCGTACTGCAAAAAAAAAAAAAAAAAAAAAAGTCGTTTAGTACAATCTATTTTCATTGGAGATGAATTACTGATGAAAATTGTTTGTAGTTTTTTAAACTATCCTTTTATAATGTAGTTTAATTAACCATGAAACCTTGTAACCTTTTTCTCAGCATACCTCTGTGGATGGATATACTGAACCCCATATCCAGCCGACCAAATCAAGTAGCAGACAGAACATCCCTCGGTGTAGAAACTCCATTACGTCAGCAACAGACGAACAGCCTCACATTGGAAATTACCGTTTACAAAAAACAATAGGGAAGGGAAATTTTGCCAAAGTGAAATTGGCAAGACATGTTCTAACTAGTAGAGAGGTAAGTTTTCATGATTCCTTTTAATATTTATTTAGACCTCTCCAGAGTCTAGTTACAAAAGCTTTCCTACAGCTGATTCTGGGAATAAGTAACAGGTGCAATATGGTAAACACTGGGATATGTGTGAATGGCATGTATGTAGAGTTATCTATACGTGGCACAGAAGAATTGTCCTATGTATTAGCATCCCATAAATCAGATGTGCTGCGGATGAGGTTTTCTCAGACTTCTGTCTTTCATTATATGGCTTCTGTAAAAATTGCTGATTTTTACCCGACCCCACGAACAGGGCTAGTATAACTTCTTATTAATTACTGCTTAAGCTGCAGTGAATACAGGAGCAGAAAATGTAGTTGTACATGTGAAACTTATATAGTCTTATAAACCACTGTTACCTCAATAAAAATTGTTTTAAATTACTGCTTGAGGTAAATTAGGTATAAATGTGTAGAAAGTCACCCACTAATTTTTATCTGCTTAGAAACCACATTGAGCAAGTGTTACACAGATGTTTTTCTCAGATAATAAGAGAATCGGAATCCCACGTGTTTCAAATCAGATGTATTTATATAGCAAAATTTGTTTATAAAATGATAATATATTTAATAATTTATATAGTAAAGACTAAAAATAGTTAAACATCTAACATTCTATGTTATATAATGTTTACTGGATCCAGTTAGGACATTATGAAAAATCTGTCATAAAATGTTTTTGTTAAGTTTCCATTTTGTTCTCTACATAATATTATTGTCACATACGGTTAAATTTAGTCCTCTCTGTCCATTTTGACCCCAGGAGCTGTTGGGACACAGGCTGTATTAGACAGAGACTTAGAGGACATTTAAATCCATTTTGTTAGTTTGCTGTAAGGAAGTTTGCGTGTCCAATCTCTGTACCCACATAACACTTAACTTACTAAAAGTTTATAACCCTCTCCCCTCTGATAATTGTAACTTATCAAGATCATGAGTAAAAGATGAAGATACAGTTGATTTTTACTTTAAAAGGGGAAACCTGGAATAACTTTAACAAAGGTGTAATTTCATTGACTCAGAATCAAATAGATTAAAGACTTGGGTCAATAGAATATATTCTAAGGCTGCCTAACTATCAAAACTTTACCATCCAATTATGTGAACACCAAATATAACTAAGTTATATCTAGTTAGGAATGAAACAAAAGATGTTTTCCTTATCAATTTTATTCATTAAGATATGTATTCTCAAATATATTTTAATGATTCTCTTTTTTTTAGGTTGCTGTGAAAATAATAGACAAAACTCAGCTAAATCCTACGAGTCTACAAAAGGTATTTAATTATTTTAATAGTAAGTAATCAGAATACGAGTTTATTAACTAATACATGATATTCTGTAAAGTCAGTTATTCTAAATTTCCTGTTAGGTACAATACTACATTTCATCAATATATGAAGAAAAGATTTGATATAAAACATAATATTTACATTTGATAATATATTAAAATGTTTATCAAGTGCTTGTTTGAAAAATATCTGCTACTCAAATGCATGTACCATATCAGAGGAACTTATGTCTTTTAATTCAGTAGAATAAAAGTTTTCATGTCAAATATTTTGAAGTAGTAAGGATTCTGCTTCGTTAAAAATCAACTCAGGAGATACTGTTGTCCATAGGTGGGTTTCCTTTTATTGCTTCACTTGCTTTTCTTCCTTCTTCCACAAGAACTAGTCTTTCAGCTAACTTACAATAAAAGATAACGACCATTTCTTCAAAGGGTGAAAATATAAAGCAGGAGAGGGACCAAAAAACGCAGTTAGGATGGGAACTGACCTGGTAAAGCTGTTTCATGTTGCTTCATTAGTTATTTACGTGGGAAAGTTTTCTCAGATACACATATTAGTACGTTAAAAACGAAGCCGATATTTTAACATTTATGTCATATATGTTTGTATATAGCTCACTATATAATATTTATGTATAATATATATATATAAAGTACATTATGATTTTTATTAGAATATATTGGGATCGTGGTCCCATATGTGAGTGTGATATAAATAACTTTGGATTTCTAAAACAGAATTTTATAAGAAAATTTTAGTATAGTATGCTTAACTACACCTGCTGTGATTCTACCATTAAATTAAAGATTTGGGTCTGTGATATCAAGACTTTCCACTTGTCTCAGTGCCAGATAACTCAGTTTATTTTATATATTTCTACTTAGAGATCTGTCTTTGTACTTACTGAGATTCCTTTTAAATTTGACAACCAATATAATTTTTCATAGCATTAGTATTTCTCATCTGTGAGAACATGAAAGGTTTGCTGGCTATTTTTTCTCTATGAGTATGAGATAATATACTTTACTGGATGTTTTTTGGGAGAAACTTCCAGCACCCATCTTTCAGCTAATCATGATTTAGTGGTATGCGTTATAAAAAGGCATCCTCCCTGGGCAGACGAGTTATCCAAAGATGCTGTGTTCCTGGACTAGAGCCACAGTGGGGCAAATTTTTGCCTGCCCTTCTGCTGGGAATCCTTTCACAGTACACAGACTGCATACAGCCCAGTGGCCCAGTCCATGGCCCACCTAGCCTTGTCACTTTTCCTAGGTTAATCTGTGGGTTACTCTGGTAAATTAAGTGATTTTAAGTGACCTTTAGAACTAATCCAGGCCTGTTGTGCTTGTTGGAGACACAGTAACGTGACCCCCGCTCTGTCTTTCCCAGGGGGGACTAGAGAAGGTTGTAGAACCAAAGTCACGCTTACTGAAACATGTGGACATGCAGACATGAAGGTGGACTGTTATTCAGATAAAAAATATACTTGTTGATGTAATTTCTATTATAAATTCTGCTAATCTTGCTGATAAATTGTTGCTTTTCCAAACAGGCATATAAAAAATGATGGCACTTTTGTTTTCTTTAATCTGTAAAAATAAAAGCAAAGGAAAGATTGAAATTTGCTAAATGTAGCCAATACACTGTGTGTATTTTGTTGTTTTCAAAATAATTTTTATTTGTGGTCATAGCTTCGCTTTTTGTTAAAAGGTTTGGATAAAAACAGATCGAGGCTTGCTTAGTTTTCGCGCATATTGTAGAATGTTCAACATTTGGCCTTATGCATTGACTACTGGGAGCATCTCCCAGTCAGTCATATCTAAAAAATAAAAATGTAAAATATGGAATTAAAAGTAATCATTTTTTTTTCCTTAGCATTGACAGTCAAGTCCTGTAGATAAAAAATAGCAAAATGGCTCTCCATGTCTTAGGTGTGCTTGTTAAAAGGCAGATAATGACGGCACATACATTTACAGTAAGGATTCATTTTAATCTAATCTCAACCCAAAAGTGTTTGGTTAAATCTTGTTCTGGACTTGGTCTGAATTTAAGCTGGTTCCCCTCCTTTACTCTCTTTTGTGTATAACGTATTTATAGGAAATATTACTTTCCTTTGTCAACGTCAACGGTAGATAAAAGTAATCTAAATTTGATACCCCAACTGTTCCAAACTTCTAAAATATAAAGTTCTTAAAAACAGTTTGGTCTTTGGAATTGTTAAGCATCTTTGGCTTCAACATTGTTCACGTAATATGCTCATATTATTTGTATTATTACATATTTTAAATTAATGGAATCCAATTTAATAAGTTTTCATGGTTTAAGAGCTATTTGACATACGTGCTATATTTCCTTCTTCCTCTTTGGAGCATGACTCCCACCTCATACATTAGTGTTTTTTTAGGCTAGGGTCTATGAACTATACTCGTGATTCCTGGGTATCTTTTAAGCAACCTGTTACTGTTGGAGGAAAAGCAGAATGATGAAGCAATTTTATTCCTAGTTCACATACTTGAAATGTAAGATTAGTTATCGTTTCCTCTGAAATTCCACCAGGTTTGCAACTTGGACACCTAAGCTTATACACAGATGACAGAGTTTGTGTTAGCTTGTCTCAGATGGCAGTCACCAGGGTGCAGTTTATCTGTCTTCTGTGTGTTGCTTGTTAATTTGCATTTTCTGTTGTTTTACTGTGTTGCATTGTATTTCAAATTCACAAAAATAGCGCGGTGGTTCAGAAGTGATTTGCTGAATAGTAAAACCTGTAATGAAAACAGAAACAAGACTACTACAACTCATTAAATAATAAAGAGGAGTGCTGCATCCCAGTTATAAAGAATGAAAATCCTTGTGACAGTGATTTTGCACAAGCAGGGCAAGTGTAAAAATATTTCAAAAACCGACATCTGGAAATTAGGCTTAAGTGAATGATCCATTTACTGCTAGTGTCTTACCTGTTGAGTAAAACGTTGTCAAAGGGTGACCTAAGCCATTTATACTTCAGTGAGTTTTCAGATAAAGCCCAGAGACCTCTCTGGTAAGCTAGTTAAGTTTTCCAGAACATCTGCAAAGTAATCTTTATCATGTTGATGAATTTGGTCACTAAAGGTAGAGCAGAGGACAGAACCACGGAAGCAATTCAGAATTACATTTCTTTTAGCAAATTACCAAGAAACCAAACTTGTAAAAGAAATCGTATAATTATTGACAAATATTTTTGATCAAGGAGAAAGCAAAAGCTTCTTGGCAATATTCCTTAACAAATCTCTCTGTTGGACCTAGGTTGAAATACCATTTACTCTCACATGTGTGTGCTTGATAGCATATTTCACTTTGTAGCTGCACAAAACCACTTACGTGCTGAGTACTTCTTCCATACAGTTCTTTTTATGTATGTGGACCATTTGAAGGAAAAGTCTTGACCAGTTCTTTTGTGGATCAGTGAAAACCTAAGTGAAAAGAGAAGGGTTAGCATTTAGTGAGCTGGGTTGTAGACTGCATAAGTTGTCTTTGAATCATTACTGAATTTTCTAATATATATACTGCAAAGAATGATACTGCTATGTGAATAAATAAGATCATACCTAATGCCCAGTCACTCATTGCTTCATTCTCCATGCCATCTGTGGTCAGTAACATAACCTCTGATCTTGATTCGGTTTTAAAGCAATACTGAAAACAGGGACTATCATAAAATCTTGGCTATTGAAAGATGTTTCTTTAGCATACAGTGTGAAGAATTGGTGGGAAGTATATCTTTCACACTGAAATACAATGGATTTGAGGGAGAAGTTGTTCAAACAAGTTTCTTTTAAAAGGTGATATCAGTAATGTTAATGTCAAGCCGAAAATATCAACAGTTTAAATGTTGAAGATAAGATAACCAGATTTTCTGGAAAGACCAAACTGTATTTCAAGCAGATCACTGACCAAAAATCTGACTTTTCTAAACCGTGTTTTAGCCTTCATTAGTTATTGGACAAAGGGTTCAATGACATATTATTGGGCAAGTTTAACATACAAATGTTACATCCAAATAGGAAGAATACCTTCCAACACAAGCATATCCAAAGAGTATATTAAGAACCCATTGCTGGGCTTCCCTGGTGGCGCAGTGGTTGAGAGTCTGCCTGCCGATGCAGGGGACACCGGTTCGTGCCCCGTTCCAGGAAGATCTCACATGCCGTGGAGCGGCTGGGCCCGTGAGCCATGGCCGCTGAGCCTGTGCATCCGGAGCCTGTGCTCCGCAATGGGACAGGCCACAACAGTGAGAGGCCCGCGTACGGAAAAAAAAAAAAAAAGAACCCATTGCTATTACCCCTCAAATTGAAACTTCTAGTCTTCTAACCTTTTAGTGTGATTAGATCAGCAGCCTAGAATTTGTCTGAGAGCTGTGCATAGTCTTCTTGGAGAAATGCTTTTGTACGGTTAGATCCAGTAATTAATCTGAACGTCTCTGACACATCACCTTCACCCAATCAATGATTGTGACTTAGGATTTTTTAAAGTTAATAGAAATAAAAAGTAAAAAAAAAAAAAAAAAAAAAAAAAAAAAAAAAAAAAAAGTAAAACTAGAAATAGAAACTGCCTTGTGGTTCAAGCTACACGTCATGGAGCCCAATACATGTGTTCATTAATTAATTCTTAATCTAACAAATATTTATTGAAAGAAGATTATTATTTCTCCTTATGTTTTCCTCTGCATTTTTGGCCTCTCCTTTTCTGTTTCCCTTAAGTGGACTCATTGTCCTTTTTTGTGGGCCACTCAGTGTTGGAGTTTCACAAGACACGGTCCTAGGACTTCTCTTTCTGTATTCTCTTCCTAGGCTGTCTCAAAGGTAACTCTGGTTTAAATTATCACTGGTAGGCAAACTCACAAATTTATATCTTCAGCTCAGACCTCCCCTACGTTTGCTTGTAATCCCTCAAAGATAACCCAAACTTCCTATGTCCAAAACTGAACTCATGATCTCCACCCCACCTGCTTGGTACATTGCCCACCTAGTGCTCTTCCAGTGTCCTCTCTCAGTGAACGACACTGTCCCCAAGTTGAGCAAGTCAGAAACCTCAGAGTTATCCTTGACCCCTCCCTCTCCTTCCTTCTGGCCATCTAATCTGACCTTGAGTTGTGCTGATTTTATTTTTTACATATCTTTTGAGAACGTTTGCTTTTGTCTTTTTCCATCATGATCCTCTAGACAGCACTACTATTATCTCTCCCTTGGACTACCCCAGTAGCCTTCTAACCTGTCTTTCTGCACTTTGCATCCCTACGTGCGCGCGCGCGCACACACACACACACACACATACACACACACACACACACACACACACGATGCACACAGAGTTTAAAAAGTCATCAAGGATGCAAAATATGTCTGATTATGTCATCCTTCTATTTAAGCTTTTAGTTGGCTTTCCCTCTCTTTCTGTAGTCTAGAAATCAAATTCATTAACACGGTGTACAGGCCCTACTTTCTTCTTCCACCCCATGGTCCACTAACTCTCCCCAGCTTCTCCCTGCTCTCCTCATCCCCTACTCCTCCAGCTTCAGTGACTTTCTTTCATCTGCTCCTATTCCTACTCTTTATTCTAGCTACCAGACCTTTGCAGCTTTTCACCCCACCCTATGCATAATCTTTTATCACTCCCTCTTCACTTAATTCTTACTCATTTCTCACATTTCAGCCTTAGAGTCATTTCTTCAGGGAAAGCTTCCTGTCTCAACAACAGTGTTAAATCCCCCTTCCCTTCTTAAAATTAAGCACTCATAACCAAGAATTATTTATAAACAATGTTCATAAACAGTCACACTTCAGTTTTTGTTTTGGTTTGAGTAGTACTGTTTGGATTTTGCTTTTTTTTTTTTTTTTTGACCACATCACGTGTCATGCAGGATCTTAGTTCCCCTACCAGGGATCCAACCTGTGTCCCCTGAAGTGGAAGCACGGATTCTTAACCTCGGATTGCCAGGGAAGTCCCTGCATTTTGCTTTTGATTCTTGTATTCTGGCTCTGACTCTGAAGACCTGTTTTAATTGCTTGGTCTTTTTTGGCTGTAAAGCATACATCTATTTCTGTATTCTCAAGAAAGTATATAATATTTTCTGAACTAGATATGGAAGAATTTTCTCTTGGAAATGGAGGAAGCTATAAATCTTTAAATCACCTATGAATTTTAGACTAACTGGCTGTTTTAAAAATCATATTTGTATTTAGTTATTTTGAGTCATACTCCTGTTTTTTCTAAGTTCAGTTTGTTGATACAGTACACTAGTCTATTTTTACTTTTTGGATGGAGACTTCAAAACATCTTTCCCATTTTAAAAAACTTGCTTTCTCATGATATTTATTTATTGGACTAAAAGGTTTCATTTCTAATCATTTTTTTTTGCAAGATAAAATTCTACAGATGCAGTTGAAGTCCTGTGTGCCATTTCTTGGTTCTATTCCTGTATTTTTCTACCTAGAAATAACTACTATTCTGAATTTGGTCTTATTCCCATTTTTTTTTTTTTTTTTTTTTTTGTCTGTACGTGGGCCCACGGTTGTGGCCTCTCCCGTTGCGGAGCACAGGCTCTGGACGCGCAGGCTCAGCGGCCAGGGCTCACGGGCCCAGCCGCTCTGCGGCATGTGGGATCTTCCCAGACCGGGGCACGAACCCGTGTCCCCTGCTGCATCGGCAGGCGGACTCTTAACCACTGCGCCACCAGGGAAGCCCCGTCACCCGCCTTTTATGAGCTCAGTCTACTATGACTTTGGTGACAGCCTGGAAGAGCTCTTCTGGGGGGAACAAGTTTGACCACAGCCTTTGTCAAGCTCCCCGTGGCCACAGAGTTGTTCCCCATCTGCCTCAAGATCAAGGAAGTAGTGAAGAAGTCCTGTGACACTGATGAGTCCAAGGGCAGCACGGTGAGCAGGGCTGGTAGAGAGAGGATGATTGGTGTTCGGCCCTTGGCTGTGCTGCTTTGCGAGTAAATAGAATGGGGATTGTCCAAGCCATGTCCACTTGACTACTTCTAAATAGAACAGATTTTTCCACCATCAAAAAAAAAGTAATCATAGGCAGAAGGAATGGAAGAGGTAGGAAGGAGCAGAGTAGTTGAGAGGAGAAATAATTAAGGCAAATATGTATTGATTAACACTAATGGAGTTTGCTAATCCTTGACCCTAAGCTCTAACCAGGAAGGACTGAACTGGAAAGTAAATACCTGTCCACAGAATTGAGGATTGTTCACTAACTTCAGTTATCTAGAACAAAGCCAAGAACCAAGGAGGAAACAATAGAGGCCTCTGAACAACTAGAACAGCTGTCACAAAGTCCACACAGTGAAGTCTCTGCCATTTAGTTATAGAAGACCCATCTCAAGCCTTGTCTCCGCACTTAACTTCTTTAATTCAGCACACAATCTTAACAAACTCTGGCCTTAATTTTCAGCTGACAGCAAAATTGAAACAGTAGTTTGAAAGGCATTAGTGAATTCAGAGCCCTCCTGCTAAATTTGCGTATGCTAGGAACATCATGATGTCACAGTTTAAAATGAGAAAGGAAAAATAGGACTAAAAATTAGAATCAGGAATAGTAGTGTGGGCCTATTTAATATGTTCACAAACTTCTGTTTTCCTTACTTGTGCCTGGACATACAATACATACAATAATTGACTTTTTTTTTTTTTTTTTTAAAACAACTCTCCATCTCAGGGTAGACTTCTTATCTTGGTCTAAATGTTCAGTGCTCCTTTCCCCCTCACCTCTTTACCCCTCTCCTAAGGAAGTGCAAGCACGGATAAGGTTGGCATCCTTGCTGGTAAAGGTCTCTTCTGGGTGAAAAGACCAAATATGCATAAGGAGCTCACTGTCTCTCCCTCTTCTGCTCCCTTTGACTCAGTGGGCTGGTGCAGAAGACTTGGACATTAGTCCAGTCTCTTTCCTCTGTGCAGCCAACTAGAATATTAGAGTTTAGGAAGAGGTTATGGGGAGTCATGAAGAGGGAGAAACATCACAGCCCTTTACTGAATCCACGTGCTAGTACTATTCAATTGACCCCGATTTTCTAGATTTAGAGCTTTAATAGACAAACCTGGCTGACAGTTCACGTGTTTCCTTGGGAGTAAGGGTGATTGACGGGGCAGGATTCTGGCATTTCATTGTCCCGAGTCAATATACCACTTAAAACCCCCTCACCACTTCTTCCATAGGCAGCCACTCTTCCTCTTTCCACAACTGCTTGTCACTTTTAGCCAGCACGCACTCAGCTTATACACACATTCATGCCGTTGCTTGTTTTTATAGTTTTTTCTCACTCTGTGTCAAAATCTACTGAGGGATAAAATAGATAACCAGCCAGGACCTACCGTAGAGCACGGGGAACTATACTCAATATCTTGTAATAACCTATAATGGAAAAGAATCTACAAAAGAATATATGTGTATATATATGTATGTGTGTGTGTATAACTGAATCACTTTGCTGTACACCTGAAACTAATACAACATTGTAAATCAACTATATCTCAATAAAATATTTTTTTTAATGCTGAAGGAGAGGAAGCTGGATAGAACAATGTATTCAAGACATTGAGATGTAGGAACCCGATGACTGTATATTATTGTTTTAACTGAAATAAGAAAATCCTTTCTGATGAGAAAGGGATGGTATTTCTCTGGCTTCATCTCCAGGTGGAAGTGGAGCGGCCTTCTGTTCAGGTACAGTTTTTGTTAATAAGAAAGCAACACTCAATGAAGAAAACAGAGGTAGTTCATTTACATGTAAGTATAGGAGAACAAGATTGTTACTGGGGACTTTTCTATTAGGAATACATAATACTACTACTCAGCCGTAAAAAGGAATGAAATAACGCCATTTGCAGCAACATGGATGGACCTAGAGATTATCATACTTAAGTGAAGTAAGTCAGAAAGAGAAAGACAAATGCCATATGATATCACCTATACGTGGAATCTAAAAATATGGCACAAAGGAACTTAACTACGAAACAGACTCACAGACATAGAGAACAGAATGTGGATGCCAAGGGGGATGGCAGGTAGGGGGAGGTATGGAGTGGGAGTTTGGGATCAGCGGATGCAAATTATTATTTACAGAATGGATAAACAACAAGGTCCTACTGTATAGCACAGGGAACTATATTCAACATCCTGTGATAGATAATAATGGAAAAGAATATGAAAAATAATGTGTGTATATGTATAACTGAATCACTTTGCTGTACAGCAGAAATTAACACAGCATTGTAAATCAACTATACTTCAATAAATTTTTTAAAAACAAATACATAATAGTGATAATACTAATGAATGCAAATGAAACTTACAATAATGCTACTCCTATTAATACTAGGTCCAAAAACTTTAAAATCTATATAGTACAGCAAAACCAAAATAGGGACTATCTGTATTTATTTTTTATAATACATTCCTGGGGTACAGGGTGGAGATTCAGGAAAAAAAGTCAATATTTTTAAATAATAAAGTTTAACACTTAAAAAAATTACTTTAGTTACAAATAGGTATATTTCTTATAAAATGATATTTTAGTTTAAATGGACTGTTTTATTACTCAGTGCTTATAAAATGGGTTTATGAAAGCCATGGAAAAATAAGAGGCAGGCATAATATTTGACTTGTTTTTCTGGAGAAAAAAATTCTGCTTATAGTAGAACCTAGGATCATCAGATTTGTGAGTTATGATTTTATAGTTATATGTAAATTTTATGTGCTCATATGTGAATTTTATCTGCTAATGTGCCATAATAAGAAAAAAAAAGTTGAAACCAGAAGTACAGATCCTCTGAAAATCTAAACCACAGAGTCTACCTCTGCTGTCAGCCCAAGGAATCCGTGGGCAGAGGTCACCTGATGAGGTGCCCCCTTACTTCCTCTTTGGTTTTCTCAGGGAAGTGAGGGCCTTATTTTTAGGGGGGACGCCAGGTAAGCAGAGTGAGGAGACCCAGGTGGTGTCAGAAACCAAGGTAAAAAACCCTGAGTGCATTCTGAGGGTACTACCCACCAGGAATACAGGAGACCCCACAGAGCTCTGCCCCTGCTGCCAATCGTGAGAAACGCCGGGTATGGGTGGCATCCCCTCTTTCTTGGTATAGGAGGTCCCCTCAATCCTCCCTCTGAATATTCACAGGAGTGAGATTCCACACTCCCCTCTGCTGACCTGAAGCCACTCAGCTCACACTAAAGGCCCTTACCCCTCTGAGACCCCTGAAGAGGAAGTGAGGGCATGTGACTTCCGGCTCCCTCTGCCCAGGGCCTCCAGGGCTGCTCATGGGAAGGACATATTCTCTGACGTTGCTAACTAGAATCTACATGGTATTTGATGAGTATTCCATGCTTACTGCTGTCCACTGGCATCTGGTATTGTTGAGGATTGGAAAGAGTTTGGAAAACGAATAACTGATTTAGAAATGGTCAAATGATCTGAACAGACGTCTGGTCTCATCAGAGAAAGTATATAGACGGTAGATAAGCATATAAAAAGATGATCAACACCATACATTATTAGGAGTTGCAAATTAAAACAACAGATAGGGGCTTCCCTGGTGGTGCAGTGGTTGAGAGTCTGCCTGCTAATGCAGGGGACACTGGTTCGAGCCCTGGTCTGGGAAGATCCCACATGCCGCGGAGCAACTAGGCCCATGAGCCACAACTACTGAGCCTGTACATCTGGAGCCTGTGCTCCGCAACGAGAGGCCACGATAGTGAGAGGCCCGCGCACCACGGTGAAGAGTGGCCCCCTCCTGCCACAACTAGAGAAAGCCCCCGCACAGAAACGAAGACCCAACACAGCCAAAAATAAATAAATTTAAAAAACAACAACAACAGAAAACAGATACCACTGCACACCTGTTAGAATGGTGAAAATCCAAAACACTGACAACACCAAGTGCTGACAAGGATGTGGAACAACAGGAACTCTCATTGCTGGTGGGAATACAAAATGGTACAGCCACTTCGGAAGGTAGTTTGGTGGTTTCTTATAAAACTAAACATACTCTACTGTACCATCCAGCAATCATGCTCCTTGGTATTTATCCAAGTGAACTGAAAACTTATGTCCACACAGAAACTTACACATGGTTTATACAGCTTTTTTCATAATTGCTTATAGTCTGGTCAACCAGTAGAGGTGATTAAATAGTCAGGCCCCCCAAGCCCCAAGGAAGGTGTTTTTTGGATAAAAATCATGTGAATGATCATGTAGTTTCATTCCCACAGTGTTTTTCTTTTATTCCTAGTAATGAGTATTCAAATAACTGTTCATTTTACTGTATATGGTATATTCACACACACACACACACACACACACACACACAACCATTTGAGTTCATTAGTTAAAATTGTCCTGGGAACCAAGTCTCAGCAAAATTAGAATTGGGACTGTGAAGTAAATCTCTTATTTGACCAGAATCCTGTAGTGTCTTATAAGCAGATAAATGTCTTCAAATAGATGTTTTGATTGGTTCTCTGCTTGAGTGTTCTTTCTTAACAAAATTGTTTGGTTGTTTTCTTTAACAGTTGTTTCGAGAAGTACGAATAATGAAGATATTGAATCACCCTAACATAGGTATGAAATTTATATATACAATTAATGATAAAGTATTTTCCTTTATTTGAGGCTATTTGAAAGGACACAATTTTAAGGATGTTTTGTATAAAATGAGGAAAAGTGATAACCTCAAAAAGTGATACTTTGGGTAAAAATAGATTATAAAGAAGTTAGCTGAAGGCTACAAATTGTAGTTTTCTACTACCTTGCTGTCTTCTTCTTGTCACTAAAATAATATATATGACTTGGAGTTAAAGCATATACATGATTTTTGTATCTCCTTACTAAATCTCTCTAAATAGAGATTGCATGCCATTTAGGTATTTATAAAAAATAATTCCAGATATTTTGATAATAGGCACTTGGGCTTGATCATAGTTTATAAGCAAAATAACTACTTTGAATTTTAAAGAAAATAGAGTTGATTTCAGTTTTAGTGAATTTACTTCCATAAGTTCTGTTTTTTCCCCCATATTTACAAATAAGTTTATTGATTACACATATTATACAGAGTCATTGGATTGTAAGAAGTAAAAAGCAAATCTTCTTTTAATCTGTTTATTTTTGAATGATGTGTTTCTCGCACATTAAAAAATCTTATGTTTATTAGAGACACTCATGCAGTTACTCGTGGTGTATAATTTCAGCTATTTGTCAATACGTAAGTCTCATAATTTAGTATTTTTTTAACCAGAAACTTTTAAAATATCACATACTTATAAATTTTTTTGTTTCTGTATCAAAGATTATTTAACATTTTTGTTTGTTTGTTGTTGTGTTTTTGTTTTTGTTTTTGCGGTACACGGGCTTCTCACTGTTGTGGCCTCTCCTGTTGCGGAGCACAGGCTCCGGACGTTCAGGCTCAGCGGCCATGGCTTACTGGCCCAGCCGCTCCGCGGCATGTGGGATCTTCCTGGACCGCGGCACGAACCCGTGTCCCCTGCATCGTCAGGCAGACTGTCAACCACTGCGCCACCAGGGAAGCCCTATTTAACATTTTTTGATAGGCTCATTATAATAATAGTGTCTTTTTAAGCTTTAATTAAAATTATATTATTTTGATTTTAAGATTTTCTTTTTTTTATTACCTTATTCTAATTAGAAAAGGAATGATTTTTTTAATCACAGAAATTTAACTCTCTTTTGACCCAGCAGTTGGTTCCAAATGACTTCACAGTAAATAGTTTTCTTCCATAGTCATAATAACCCTTGAGAAAAATTTAGAACTTTAAATTGTAAGTAATAATTTTTAGTAAATACTCAAATTTTCCTTTAGTTTAGTGTTACCTTAAAGTTTCTTAAAGCATATCCAATATGTGCTCACAACCACAGAGTTATATCTCTAATTTCTTTTTTCAGTAAAATTGTTTGAAGTTATTGAAACAGAGAAGACCCTCTATTTAGTCATGGAATACGCGAGTGGAGGTAAGGATGAAGGGAATGAAAAGTTATCTTTGATGAGACATATAGAATTATTAATACCAATCATTAACATTCATGTCTTTTTGATGTTAATGAATCTATAGTTTCATAAAATGCCTTTAAATGGTATCTTAAGGAAAATTCAGTGTTTAGTTTCAAGACCTATTGATACTACATTTAAAAGTAGGATTTTGGCTTATTTAAAAATTACTTAGGGACATTTTTCAAAACTCTGAATTTGCATTGTTATCTATGAATGTTTCAATTCTTATCTAAATAATATAATATATAATAATATTAGTAGTAGAAGCTCTTGGCTATTAACAGGAAATCTCAAATTCAGAATATTTAATAAAGTTTATTGTAAAAGCACGTTCTAGGTCAGATGTTTATTTCACTGATTGTTCATATATGACAGATTCTCCATATACATACATTTTCAAGAAATCCATAAAATGTTTCAATTTAAACAAGTATTGATCTATATATTTTTTAAGTTAGGAGACTGAGTTGATGGGGAAATAGTAAGATACATTTCTAGTAGAATATGATATTGGGCTGGCCAAAAAGTTCGTTCAGGTTCTTCTGTAAGATGTTATGAAAATCCCGAACGAACTTTTTGGCCAACCCAATATATGTTCTGACTATATAGTGTTCAAAAGTAGGAATGATTTTTAAACACTGATATATAATAGAAAATCATTTTCATATACTTCCCCTCAAATGAGAGATACATTGGCTCAGATTCACTGTTCTTTTAGGCATAAGACTTAACTTTCTCGGAAACAGGTTTAAAATTTATGGAGTTAAATCATTTAATAAGTAAAATGAGGATACTGGAAGGTTTTAAGGGCTCAGAGAATTTAAGCAATTGAGGAAGAGAGAGGGCAGCAGAAATTATTTAAACCACTTTGGCTAATCACCTTTTTTCGCTAATCAATTGGAAAACTTAGTGTTGAATTTAGTTTTGAGTTCTTTTAGCTAATAAAGTCTATAGATTTTTGTGATGATTCAGATTTTCTGTAACTAGAATAAAGATGATTTATTTTAGTCTATAGCATTTAGGCTATGTATTTTTATACCCTCTCTTAGATTTCTAAAAAATTTTACTACAAATATTAAACGGATTTTAATTGCTTTTTCATGTTTTCATGTAGATTGAAAGTTTTAAAAGATTTAGTTTTTTGCATAGCTTTTTTTCATCATGAAAATATTTCATTGTAGGTTTTTTATTTAACCTGGAAACCTACATCATTAATGTTTTTTATTATTATAGGATTTTAAGAAATATTAATACAGCCATGCAAATTTGCATAAAGTGTTAATCTGTAATAAAATTAATGAACCTATAAATACCACATAATGAACTTTCTCTACTCTTCTGTCCTGTAGTTAGATCTATGTATCAATTCATCATTGTTGAAACCCTGAGTGTTTATCCAGTTAGACTTTTTTTTTTTTTTTTTTAGTGATCTAAAGTCTAGAGAGTGGGGCTAAACATGTTTTGATATGAGAAATTATAGACAGCTAAAGGTCTGTGGGCATTGTTCTATTTTTATGAAGGTCTGCCACAAGGCTGTGTTAATATTAATGTGCATACTGCTTTAACAATTAACGGTAAGTGCAGTCAACTCTTTATTGGTGCTGATGAAGGGGAGCAATGGCTGGAGTAATAGCACGTAGGGTCCTCACTGCTCTCCTTCAGTAGCATTGGGAGGGGCAGAAGGGTGTAGTGTAGTGTAGAGAGGTATGTACTGGAGCTCAGCCAGTGGACCCCTTATTCAGTTCTGATGCCTAGGGATAGGTGGTTCTTTGAGTCTTGCCAGTCAGTGATCCTGTAACAAACCATCATGGTTCTGTAGCAGTAAATCTAGAATCATCCTCTTGCCTTTTTAATCTATAAATGGCAAGGCGACTCTAGAGAATAAAACACTATTTTTCCTCTGAAGTTTCTAGATATTTTAGGATTGAATCTGACACGCACATGAGAATCCTAGCACGAACAAGCGTTGAGTCAGACAACTGCCTCCTTGCCAGAAGTACATCTATTGATTCTGGTTCACTAATGTGGCAAAATATCTTCAGTGATAAGAAGGGCAGGGAACTCCTTTATGATTTTGAACCATGTTTCGTTCAGAGGAGCCTATTAAAAGTAAGCGTCGAGACTGCTTTGGAATAATGTCTTTATACCTTCTTTTGTTCATGTACACATTATTTATTAAATGTTTACTGTGTACTAAGTGATATTCTAGGTGCTAGGAACACATGGGTGAGCAAAGACAAGGTTCCTGCCCTCAAAAAGATTACGTTCTAGTTGGGGAAGCAAATCATAAACAAATAATATATAATCAGTAAAGGACTGAATCACGTAAACATCCGGGGGGTGTGAGCGTTTCAGGCAGAACTTAAGAGTAGTCCAAATTTTTGAACTCCTGCTGTATATCTTTCCCCGCCTAAACTCACATATCTAGAATTAACTACTGTGATGGGTCAACTAGAGCATCTATCCATTTCTCTGTTTTCATCATCCCATTTAATCATTTAAGTGTGCTTGATATAATATGCTAACATTGTAGATTTATTAGTTTCATCTGACATTCATTATTACATATTTGATTTTTAACATTTTACTTATGTCCTAGGATTGATATTGCATATATGTATATGTAATATATCTGTATACCTAAATACAAATATATAATTTATTGAGTGCTTACTATATTCCAGTCTCACTGTGCTAAGCACGTGCGTTATTTCATTTAATCCTCACAACACCCATGTGAAATAGGTAATAGGGAGAAACAGTGTCTAAACGAAGTTAAGAAATCTTCCGAATGTCTCCCAGTAGCTACTTAGGGCTAAATAAGGATTCATACCAAAATTGGTCTGATTCTAAAACCTGAGTTTTTAAGAACTTTGCTGTACTTTACAAGAACTCTTTAAGCCACTTTATGAGTTTTTGATATACATGTATATATCTATGTGGTACAAATTATAAGGATATAAAAATTTTATCCCTTACACAGATATTTTATTTTTGATAATGTAACTAAACATTAGTTGGTTTTCTATTATTATTGATTAGAGAAAAATGAAAAAAAACGTACAGACATGTAAAGTAAAAGATCTATTAGAACATTTTTACAGTTTCTAGCATCTTTAAATTATTTCAACAAATATGTATTGTCTATCCACTTTGTGTTCTGTCATGGGGATGGGGATACAGGTAAAGTATGGGTATGATGACAGCATTCAGGGAGTTTGCAGCTCATCTTGGGTAATAGGAGATGCACATAAGGATGATTTCATTCTGTATAATAAGTAGTTAAATACCAATGCAGATGAAAAGAGTACTGTGAGAATGAGCATAATCAGTTAAGGAAGGAAAAGAAAGAAATCAGTGTGGATGGAGGTAGAGAGATGGAATTTGACCAAGACTCTATGACTAGTAGACTTTAAGAGAGTGAGCCAACATAGTATGACTTCTGTTATTTTATTTGAAATGTAGGCCCCAAATACAAAGCCAAATGTAATTTTTGATTGCCCATGCTGTGGCTTCCCTTTATTAGAATGGATAATAAAGAGTTGACTGTATTTTTATGTAATACTTGAAAGCAGAAAGTAAGTTTTCTTATGTTATTTATGACTTTTTATTAAAAGAGTTTTGTTGAATCATAAGCCGCTACCCATATTCAATTTTACATGTATTTTTTTCTATTCATGTAATAGTTGTGATTTATGTAGATCAGAAAAGTGTGGGCCAAAAGCTTCTTTAAAAACAAGGCAAAAACTTGACATTGCATATATTGTTAACTGAAAAGTCTATGTATATTTTACTGCCTGCTTTACCTCTCTGATTCAGGTGAAGTATTTGATTACTTAGTTGCCCATGGAAGAATGAAAGAAAAAGAGGCCCGTGCAAAATTTAGGCAGGTATGGAAAGTAGTTTTCAACTTTGTTTTGCTGATATTTTTAGTGATGTACAATGGACAATATCACAAACTGGAATTCAGAGTACATGGTACTTTAAAAAGAAAAATTCCTGCTTTCTTATACTTTTTAAGAATGGAAAACTGGAAAAGAAATTTGTTCTTCCTGAATTTAAATTTAAAATGGTTGCCAGTGGTTATTTCTAGTTCATCATAAATAGTAAAATGTTTATAGGTGAGATTCTCATTAATGACTCTTTGATAGTCTTGGAAATACAGACTAGAGTGAGATAGAAAGTAAATACTTAAACCTTTATCCAGTAATTATTATCAAATATTATTAGCTTTATGTGTACAGTATAAATGTGTGCTGTTTAAAGAGGTTTTTGTATTTTTTAAATAATTAAAGATGTCTTGGTTTTGGAACTCATATTTTTGTAGACTTAAAGACTTTACGATCAATTTCATTTAGTCAAGTAGGGAAGGAACCTTGCCATTGTGTGTGAAGAGTATGGTAAGATATTGATATTTCCAGGTCAACTTGAATATGATTTGTTACAGAAATGATAAAATAAGAAAAAGCAATTTAAGTTCATCTAAGATTTTATTTCTACTGTTTAGGAATGAAGTATTTAAAATTGTCATACTTTATAAATTAATGTAGAAATGACAATTAATAAATTGTAAATTGTCCACAAAATTTACTGAAGTAAAGTTTCAACAGACAACTTACTATATCCCAAACTTTACCTAAGTGAATTTAAAATATTCATTTAAAAATTGTCCAGTATCTCTTCTGTAAACATTATTATACAGTTAAAGCGATCCTGTAATTAATAAGGTTGGGAAACACTTGACTACTGATGTGAAATCTTCCTCTGTGACATTTTACGTATATGTTAACATATAAACAATTGGAGAAGTCCTGAAGAAGATGGGAGGAAAAAAACCTGTTCAACTTTTTTTTTTTTGACATAGCATTCTCCATATCGATCATGGAGTGGGTTTATTTTGTGAAACCTCTATTATTAATATCTCACAGAATCATTACTTTTTGGAACAATATACATGAAATGCTTTAGACCAAAGGTAAACATAGCCCTTATATTTAGGATAGATTCCTAGGAGCATTTGACTTAAAATAGCTGAAGCTAAAGACGACTGGTAATGAGGAAGCAACACTGAGAAACTGAATGGTATTCAGCTACATATTGTTAAATTCTTTTCTACAGTGGAATGGAAGTCCAGGCTTACTTAAGTAAAGAGCTACAGTCATCACTTTAAATGCCACTGTTCTTTCCATCTCAGTCACACTAGTTTTAGTAGCCTATTAGGAAGAAAATTCCAATTGACATTAAATATTTCCATTGGGATTTTAATATATATTGTAAGGACTGTCACTACTCACTCTTATTCTTTTTAGTCAGTTGGTTTTATTTATTTATTAAAAACATACTGTGGTCAGAAATTGTACTGGGTACTATATGGAATTAGAGAAGGTGCTGTTTTAAAGAGCTTACTCATCTCTACTGACGGGTGGGAGCAGGATAGCACGCTGGGACACAGATATTTTCTTAAAGATCCAAATAATTACTGATTGGCTCTTTTTAAAAATAAAGTCTGGATTACTTTGAAATCAAATCAGAGGTTGAGTGTTAAATGAATGCTATTTAAAATGTAAAACAATGGCAATTTAAAAAATAATTATCTATTTATTATAAATATTAAATGTATTTACTATCTGTATGTGTCCCCCCCCCCCAAATTAAATAGGTAACCAACTCACATTTCTAAAAACCAGGAACACACACACAATTTTATAGTTATTTGGCAAAAAGTTATATTTGTTTTTCAATTTATTTTTGCTAAGTTTATTTTTCTTTATAGGTGTAATTAAAACTCTAATAAATGTGTATTTACTTTTATTTTTATTTGCTCTGTATTTCATAAAATTACTTTAAAAGCTTTAACAGTGAAAGGGAATGTACTGTATTAGTAAGGATATGTCCTTGACCCTACCATTAAATATAGCAGAGACACTAGGACAGTTCAAGACCGATTTAGCAGTCATTGCCCATACAATGCCTCTGCCTACCTTAAGATTTGAGGGCCTGCAAGAAAAAGCATAATATTGACTCAACCCTTCCAGTATCAAGGCTACTACTTAAAGCTTGGGAATTCCTGACCCACGTATAAATAATTGCACAGCATCCTCCCCCCACAATTGCACCTCATGGCAAAACATTGACATGTCTGGTCTTAGGGTCAGTGCAGGACTGACTGTCAATCATGTTTTCAAGATCCATAACAAAAGGATTGTAAGGAGGTTTCTGCATCCTATTTGTGGAGGTACAGACTGTTTTGAGATGGGAGGGTCTGGCCATAGAATAATGCAGTAAAATTTGGGCTTGTGCATGGGGGTTCTTGCAGCGAGGGAGTCAGAAGCCAGAGCTTCTTTTATGGCAGAAATTGTACCCTACTAGATAAGTGTGATGATATTATAAATTATTTGTCCCTTCTTAAGTCTTTAAGACTCGGGAGATTTTTATTCCAGAAGTGCCTATAGAACTGCTTTCATAGAAACTATCTTGTCTAATGTGAAATGCATGTTTGGTAACCAAATCATTATCTGTAGCGTGCCTTCTTCACTGTATCAAGAGAAGGGGACTTGAAAAAGATAATATCATTATCAGTAAAGTTCTGTCATCTATGATACAAAAATAGCCTTATAGCATGAACATCCTGTAGCCTATATAGTATGTTCAATAAGATGTATCAATATTTACATATAAATGTATGTCTCTCTTAATTACATGGTGAAAATTGGATATTAGAATTTTGAAGCATATTGCTTAAGAAAACTAATACTACATGTATTCGTTGTAGGATTCTGCTGTATTTGGAGGACTCACACCTCAAATTGATTATAATCATTCACAATTGTTTTGCTCAAACACAGTTCATGGTTCTGTAGTACCTGCTTAGTTTGGAATTCAGGGACTTTGACCAACTTGTCTATCAGGGTTTAACTCCCAGTATTACCATTTTCCCACCTACTTTTCAAATACATTGTGTTGCCTCAGCATCAGTGCAGGGCTTCCCTGGTGACACAGTGGTTGAGAATCCGCCTGCCAATGCAGGGGACACAGGTTCGAGCCCTGGTCCGGGAAGATCCCACGTGCCCTGGAGCAATTAAGCCTGTGCGCCACAACTACTGAGCCCATGTGCCACAGCTACTGAAGCCTACACGCCTAGAGCCCGTGCTCCGCAACAAGAGAAGCCACCTCAATGAGGAGCCTGCGCACCGCAATGAAGAGTAGCCCCCCTGCTCACCACAGCCAGAGAAAGCCCGCACGCAGCAATGAAGACCCAATGCAGCCAAAAATTTTTTAAAATATCAGTGCATTTTACCACCTTACCCACTACGTCCCCATCCCCAAACATCCACGTTTTAAAATTTTACTATCCTTCATGGAGGGCTTAGATCAAATATCACCTGGTAACTGAGATTATTCTTTATCTTTTATGATTCCCTCACTTCTTTGTACCTCTGCTTCTATGATTCTACTTTGTAGTATGTATAGTTACTCATACACATATTTTTTCCTCCTAATCAGGCTGTAAGCTCCTGAAAGGCAGCGTGCGTGTAGGGTGCATGAACACATTTTTGTATTCCCCTAGCAACCAGCACATTTTCTTGCACATAGCAGGCACTCAATAAACTGTTGAATCAAAATGAATTTAATTGAATTACATCTTACTCACTGTGTTGATTTTGTTTTGAATTCATGTCTTCTCTGTCTTTGAACCATTTTAATATACATTAAAATAATTTTATAATACTGAAATACCAGTTTCACTTGTACTACTTTGAATTGTTTTTTTTCTAACCAGTATCCTATTAGCATGGTCATACTTCACATCACCTTTACACTTCCAAAAATTTCATTTCTGTCCCCATTTGTAAATGCCTAACCAATATTCAACATTCAAACTGTGTTTACGTTTAACTGAATCCACAGAATTGAATGTTCTGCTGTGCATTAAAATGGCCCTCCTAAACATCAGATATACTTATATGTACAAAGTAACTCTTAGTTGATTGCTATCAGATTGTTTCCTTTTCTGTATTTTATGTAATAAAGCGTATAACTATCATAGAATTGCTTATAACCTATTTCTCATTGGTATCTTTGGCCCTTAAACCATTGGGTTCTTTCCTGTTTAGCACTTATCCCCAAAGAGCCCTATGTAATGGTTAAAAATTAAGATGGTGTACAAAAATCTAGTTACAAGGGTAGAATGCTTTGCCCAGCTGAATTAGTGGCAAGTTTAAGATTAAATTTCATGTTTACCTCTTTTCTTTTGATAATGAGGTTTCCTTTAAAGGCTCAAAATTTTCTCCTTTGCTTTATACTATATGAAGAGACAAAAATAAGGTATTGCTAAATATCCTGCTGATAAATTCTTAGTCAGTTGACCTCCCTGAAGAAACATGCCTTGAACACATTTAGTATAATTCCTAAAATAGAGTTTTATATTTTGAACTTGAGCCAGCTATCTTGGAATGCTGATTCATGTGTGCCAGAATTCTTATTTCAACAGTGGGATAAACCATTTGACCAAAACTACACAGTGTATACATTGTATCATGTAAACAGAAATATAACAACCCATAAAGAAATCTTCATGGACTCTGACAAATATTTTCGTGTATTTTAGCAGGAGAATACTACTTTTCCACATTGTCCACATTTAAAAGTGAAAATTTCATAACTTTAATACGTATGGTTTTCTGAAATAAAGGAACGGTGAAATTGCTAAACGTAACTTTAAAATCCAAGTTGGTAATTTCTCTAAATTGGAATGATAACGGGGGGAAAATTGAGATGTTTTTACCATAATAATTTTGAATCTTTTATCCAAATATTTATTTCAGATTGTATCTGCTGTACAGTATTGTCATCAGAAGTGCATTGTTCACCGTGATCTTAAGGTAAGTGATTGGTTTTATAACAAAAATTTCTTAATTATTAACAGATATGTGATACTATTAGAGCTGTCTTTTTGATTACCTAATTGTGCCAGGCACTGTACAAGGAAATTAGTTTTTATTGAATTCTCACAGCAACTTTTTATAAAAGGTAGTATTTTCTTTCTTTTTTTTAAAATTGAAGTATAGTTGGTTTACAGTATTATGTTAGTTTCAGGTATACAGTGAAGTGATTCACTTATATATATATTTTTCAGATTATTTTCCATTATAGGTTATTACAATGTATTGAATATAGTTCCCTGTGCCATACAATAAATCCTTATTGCTTATCTATTTTATGTAAAGTAGTATGTATCTATTAATCCCATACTCCTAATTTATTCCTCCCCTGCTTCCTTTCCCCTTTGGTAACCATAAATTTGTTTTCTATGTCTGTGAGTCTGTTTCTGTTTTGTATATAGATTCATTTGTATTATTTTTTAGATTCCACGTATAAATTATTATCTAATATTTGTCTTTTTCTTTCTGACCTCACTTAGTATGATATTTTCTAGTCCATCCATGTTGCTGTAAATTACATTATTTCATTCTTTTTTATGGCTGAGTAATATTCCATTGTGTGTGTATACACACACAC
>RJWK010011305.1:30451-42291 GCA_004363435.1 Platanista minor | reverse complement strand
GCGGTACGCGGGCCTCTCACTGTTGTGGCCTCTCCCATTGCAGAGCACAGGCTCCAGATGCGCAGGCTCAGCGGCCGTGGCTCACGGGCCTAGCTGCTCCACGGCATGTGGGATCTTCCCAGACTGGGGCATGAACCCGTGTCCCCTGCATCGGCAGGCGGACTCTCAACCACTGCACTACCAGGGAAGCCCTATTTGTATATTTTTTGATGATGGCCATTCTGACTGGTGTGAGGTGGTACCTCATTGTAGTTTTGATTTGCATTTCTCTAAAAATTAGTGATGTTGAACATCTTTTCATGTGCCTGTTGGGTATCTGTATGTAAGACCTTAACTTCTGCCTCCATGGGCAATTAAAATCTATCCTCAGACAGACTGTTGGGTCAGAATCAGATTTTGAGTCCCCTAAGGCTACAGTGGTATCACTTAGTGAGCTTATCTTTCTTGCTTTATAGTCCTTCCTTATTTATTCACAGGGGAATTTTCTCTCTTTCTTTTCTCCCTCCCTCCTTTCTCCTTTCCACCCCTTTCCCTCTCTCCCTCCCTTCTTTTTCTTTCCTTCCTTTTTTCCTGCCTTTTTTTTTTAAAACTCAACTCAACCTTCGCTTTTGTTGTTGTTGTCCATAATTTTTATATTTGTTTGGAGGAAATAATAACTGTGATAGCTCAATATGCCATGTTGCCAGTACCAGAAGTGTCAGTGCAAGAATAAAACAATACTTAAAAAAAATCAATTCTTTACATTTGGACTATTAATTAACTAAACAAGTCTCTAAAATTATACATATTTATCAGATGTTTATTTAGCAGTGTGATATCAAGATGGCAAACTGGCATGAGCTGTTGGTTTCCTCCATCAAAATCACTAGGGAAACTAAAGAAGTAAAACAGATGTGTAGACTCTGGGAATTAAAATCTACAACATAAAGAACTATGAGAAACCTCTGCAGAGACCAAAGGTTGACTTCGGGTTTAGAGAAAGTAACTGATAGTGGCCTTGGTGGGGGAAATAAATGAGTGGAGGAAAAACTGTTTCCATACTAAGATTTCTGTGCTTTTCCCCTCTACTCTCACAACTTCTTTTAGATGGTCAGTGGTCAGTGACTGTGCTTCCACTGCAACAAGTTCTACCACAGGTTCAGATAACCAAGTATAGTATCAAGATAGCACAAAAGTCCTGCAGTTGTGAGGAGTTGATGAAAGCAGTACAATCACAACAGTTTTCCTAGGGAATTTATTCTTCAACACTTCTCCCTCCAAATCTCCATTATTGGTGAATTATAACCTAAGGAGGCTGCTTCTTCCCAATGCTGCTTTTTCCTGAGCATTTAACAGAGGGTTTTTGAATATAGGAGATGCCCCATGAGTGCCAATCAAAAGGAGTGATCAAAGATGTTTTATAGGTCCTGGGACTCTCTGCTCTGAACTCATCCCTTCTCTCTTTCTAAACTCCTCAGTACTAATACACACTGGCCTGGCCTTTGGATCTTTCCCAGTATATATGACCAGATAAAATAATTCATACCCTTGGGAAGTATGTCCTCATAGGACAAAATAAATGGACACCTAAGGAGTACAACACCCTCAGGGGAAAGATAGCAAACCATTGGATTCTTATACCATCCTAAGACAAAGTTTTGTATTAGAAGGATAATGTGTGATATCATTTAGTTAGAAGATTGATCTTTCTTGTAAGGTGTGTGTGTGTGTGTGTGTGTGTGTGTGTGTGTGTGTAAATTGAATGCTTAGTAGATTTGCTATAGGATGGAATACTAGAGAGCATTATGTGTAGGAAGGAAGTTATAATCAGTTTGATTAGAGTGAGTTACCACTAAAGATATGTCTTGAACCAGAAGTGCCATTATTTTTATAAAATTACATGTGGGGTGATAAAAGTAGTTACCATATATGGAGTGCTCATATAACAGACACTGTGCTAGGCAGATGGTAGACATTATTTTAATCCTTAGATAAGTATTATCTGTTCAAATGAGGAACTCGAGGTTTAGAAGCTTAAGTGACTTGTCCGGGTCCAAATTAAGAAGGGAGGTTTTCACTTCTCAACCTGGTCAAAGCAATCCTTGGGGGATTATCTCACACTATAAGTTCAATTTTGGGGTGGTGAAGAAGGTACTATTTTACTGTTATCTGGCAGTGATGGGAAATGGAGGGAAAAGGAGATGTTCTTCCAGTTGGTCCTAATAAAGTAAAAGACCTGACGTATATACACTTAGGGCTGGTTCATAAATATATTCTCTATGCCAAGCCAAGTCTTCATCTGATTTGTGGCCATGTGTTCCATTTTGTGAATTTTCTCTCTTCCAAACTTGCCTTTAATAGTGTTTAAACCTGCATCTACTCCAGAGTAGAATTTTTCTGTGCCCTGCATCCAGCTAGAGACGACCAGGCATTTCTAGTTTGTTCATGGCAGGCTCAGAACTGCTGTTTCTCAGCCTAATGCTTGGAGTGCTACAGTGGCCATGGGTGTGAGAGGACAGTACAAACAAACAATAAAAATCAGAGTAGTCCTGGGTAATAACTATACATTTCTTTCCCTCTGGTTGCTACAAGTGAGGAAGGTAGACCTTAGGAGCCAGGATGGGTTCTTATCTGTCTTAATCCTCTTCGACAGCACAATATATGTTTCTCTAAGCTATGTACTTCTTATATTACCAAAAGTTGATTTCATGCCAGGAGGTAAGTATGGTGAACAAAAGCAAAGTGTTACTAGTTTCATATATTTTATTTAAAGAAATATAATTCTTAGTGCCACAAAATAAGCTTGTAAAGTTCAAGTTTCCTTTTGTAAACTTAGGTTTCTTTTTAAAAAGACCTCTAGATGCAATTACAATGGTTGTCTCAAGGTGGAAGTGTATTGTGATAATACACTGAAGTCTACTCCCAGCTGTTTGAAATTATTCTATGAGTTACATCATTATTTTCATGATGTAGCCTCTTTGAAATTAAACATTTATTTTAAGAGTTACATATCAATCACACTATCGTTTGTAACCAAGTTTATGGGAAAAGAAAAACAATGTAAGGTGAGAAATACTGGAATATTTATCTTACACATTCAAAAGTTGTACAAAGAATTCTCTGAAGACTGTAACCATGAAACAGTCTTATTTTGTCATCCTGGGGGTTTATTTGTTCTACAACTTCAAGATTTAAGGGAGGGCAAATTCTTTGGTAAACATCATCTAGAAGTTGATGTTTTGGGGAATAATAAACCTAACCCTTCTGTATTGCTTTATTTTAACCCCATGAAGTTATTAAATATTATTGTGAGAATGCCTTTCTTTGGCATCAAATCTTTGCTTATATTATACCCTAACACTTGCGTTAATAACTGCTAAAAGTGTGATTATATTAAACTGTTTCAAACTATGGGTTACCCTCTAATTTTACTATTGTTTCCACTTTTTTAGACATACAAGATAGAATAGTCTCAAGCAAACAATTGGCAAATGTTGCTAATTTCATTGCTGGGATTATTTAACATTTCAAGGAAAATGCTCACACCATTTATTCATGAGTTGTTTGTCTCAGTAACCCAAACTATGAAGCCAATTGATTAGTTTCTATCAGTGATGAGATGTTTTGGTTTCAAAAAACTTATATGGCAGGAAAGTTAAACAATATAACTAAGAGTTAAAATTTATATGTCCATTTTGAATGAAAATTCATCCCCATCCCCAAGAGTCTCCTAGAACCAGTGGTGAAAAAGAGAAAATTGTGTAAGGCCCACCTTCACTTTGCAGCTTACATAGAGAGCTGAATCTGCCTAGTATATCCAGCATATTCAGAACTCTGAGGAATTACTATGCTTTGGATTTAAGACTTCTAATTTATTTATTTAACTTTTTACTAGCTCTCAAATTTCTTTGCTAGTGATACACAGAATACAAAAGGAAGAGTTTGAAAAGTTACAATCAGTTCAGTTTGGGATACATTGTTTGAGTATGAATCTGAAACTCCCAGAAGAGTACTAGTTATAGAATTAAGTTGATTTTTTTCATATAAAATTATCTAGCACAATATATTGATTAATCAATATAATGCCAATTTATAATAACACCAAGTTCTCATTATATGTGGGTAATTTCTTGAGCACTCTGAACTATTACATTGACATACAGTACTTGCCCACTCCCATGCAAACTTTACACTAGTTTTATTTTAAAAGTCTTGTTATTGCATAAATAAGTCTCCACACCTTATCATTTCCACATCTTCTTCCTCTTCAAAACTGTCTTGGTTGTTTTGGTTCTTTTTTTTTTCTTTTTCTTTATACAGCAGGTTCTAATTAGTCTTCAATTTTATACACATCAGTGTATACATGTCAATACCAATTGCCCAATTCATCACGCCACCACCCCCACTCCCCTACGGCTTTCCCCCTTTGGTGTCCATACGTTTGTTCTCTACATCTGTGTCTCAATCTCTGCCCTGCAAACTGGTTCATCTGTACCATTTTTCTAGGTTCCACATGTATGCGTTAATATACGATATTTGTTTTTCTCTTTCTGACTTACTTCACTCTGTATAACAGTCTCTAGATCCATCCACATCTCAACAAACGACCCAATTTCATTCCTTTTTATGGCTGAGTAATATTCCATTGTATATATGTACCACATCTTCTTTATCCATTCATCTGTCGATGGGCATTTAGGATGCTTCCATGACCTGGTTATTATAAATAGTGCTACAATGAATATTGGGGTACATGTGTCTCTTTGTTTTGTTTTTTGTGGTACGTGGGCCTCTCACTGTTGTGGCCTCTCCCGTTGCGGAGCACAGGCTCCAGACACGCAGGTTCAGCAGCCATGGCTCACGGGCCCAGCCGCTCTGCGGCATGTGGGATCTTCCCGAACCGGGGCAGGAACCCGTGTCCCCTGCATCGGCAGGCGGACTCTCAACCACAGCACCACCAGGGAAGCCCATATGTGTCTTTTTGAATTATGGTTTTCTGTGGGTATATGCCCAGTAGTGGGATTGCTGGGTCACATGGCAATTCGATTTTTAGTTTTTTAAGGAACCTCCATACTGTTCTCAATAGTGGCTATATCAATTTACATTCCCACTAACAGTGCAAGAGGGTTCCCTTTTCTCTACACACTGTCTCCAGCATTTGTTGTTTGTAGATTTTCTGGTGATGCCCATTCTAACTGCTGTGAGGTGATACCTCATTGTAGTTTTGATTTCCATTTCTTTAATAATTAGTGATGTTGAGCAGCTTTTCATGTGCCTCTCAGCCATCTGTATGTCTCCTTTGGAGAAATGTCTATTTAGGTCAGCTGCCCATTTTTGGATTGGTTTTTTTTTTTTTTTTTAAATATTGAGCTGCATGAGCTGTTTATATATTTTGGAGATTAATCCTGTGTCCATTGATTCATTTGCAAATATTTTCTCCCATGCTGAGAATTGTCTTTTCGTTTTGTTTATGGCTTCCTTTGCTGTGCAAAAGCTTCGAATTTTCATTAGGTCCCATTTGTTTATTTTTGTTTTTATTTTATTTATTTGTTTATTTGTTTATTTTATTTTATTTCCATTACTCTAGGAGGTGGATCAAAAAAGATCTTGCTGTGATTTATGTCAAAGAGTGTTCTTCCTATGTTTTCCTCTAAGAGTTTTATAGTGTCTGGCCTTACATTTAGGTCTCGTTTCCATTTTGAGTTTATTTTTGTGTATGGTGTTAGGGAGTGTTCTAATTTCACTCTTTTACATGGAGCTGTCCAGGGTTTTCAGCATGACTTATTGAAGAGACTGTCTATTCTCCATTGTTATAGCTTTGTTTCCTTTGTCATAGATTAGTTGACCATAGTTGTGTGGGTTTATCTCTGGGCTTTCTATCTTCTTCCATTGACCTATGTTTTTGTTTTTGTGCCAGTACCATATTGTATTGATTACTGTAGCTTTGTAGTACAGTCTGAAGTCAGGGAGTCTGATTCCTCCAACTCCGTTTTTCACCCTTAAGACTGCTTTGTCTATTCAGTGTCTTTTGTGTCACAATGCAAATTTTAAGATTTTTTTGTAGTTCTGTAAAAAATGCCATTGGTAATTTGATAGGGATTGCACTGAATCTGTAGATTGCTTTAGGTAGTATAGTCATTTTCACAATATTGATTCTTCCAATCCAAGAACATGGTATATCTCTCCATCCGTTGGTATCATCTTTCATTTCTTTCATCAGTGTCTTATAGTTTTCTGCAAACAGGTCTTTTGTCTCCTTAGGTAGGTTTGTTCCTAGGTAGTTTATTCTTTTTGTTGCAAAGGTAAATGGGAGTGTTTCCTTAATATCTCTTTCAGATTTTTCATCATTAGTGTATAGGAATGCCAGAGATTTCTGTGCATTAATTTTGTTTCCTGCAACTTTACCAAATTCATTGATTAGCTCTAGTAGTTTTCTGGTGGAATGTTTAGGATTCTCTATGTATAGTATCATGTCATCTGCAAACAGTGACAGTTTTACCTCTTTTTTGCCAATTTCTATTCCTTTTATTTCTTTTTCTTCTCTGTTTGCCATGGACAGGACTTCCAAAACTATGTTGAATAATAGCAGTGAGAGTGGACATCCTTGTCTTGTTCCTGATATTAAAGGAAATGCTTTCAATTTTTCTCCATTGAGAATGATGTTTGCTGTGGGTTTTGTCATATATTGCCTTTATTATGTTGAGGTAGGTTCCCTCTAAGCCCACTTTCTGGAGAGTTTTTATCATAAATGTGTGTTGAATTTTGTCAAAAGCTTTTTCTTCATCTATTTAGATGACAATATAGTTTTTATTCTTCAATTTGTTAATATGGTGTATCACATTGAATGTTTTGTGTATATTGGAGAATCCTTGCATCCCTGGGATAAATCCCATTATATTATGGTGTAAGATCCTTTTAATATGCTGTTGGATTCTGCTTGCTAGTATTTTGTTGAGGATTTTTGCATTTATATTCCTCACTGATATTGGTCTGTAATTTTCTTTATTTGTAGTATCACTGTCTGGTTTTTGTATCAGGGTGATGGTATCCTCATAGAATGAGTTTGGGAGCGTTCCTTCCTCTGCAATTTTTTGGAAGAGTTTGAGAAGGATGGGTGTTAACTCTTCTCTAAATGTTTGATAGAAATCACCTGTGAAGCCAACTGGTCCTGGACTCTTGTTTATTGGAAGATTTTTAATCACATTTTCAGTTTCATTACTTGGAATTGGTCTGTTCATATTTTGTATTTCTTCCTGGTTCAGTCTTGGAAGGTTATACCTTTCTAAGAATTTGTCCATTTCTTCCAGGTTGTTCACTTTATTGGCATAGAGTTGCTTGTAGTCATCTCTTAGGATGCTCTGTATTTCTGTGGTGTCTGTTGTAACTTCTCCTTTTTCATTTCTAATTTTATTGATTTGAGTCCTCTCCCTCTTGAAGAGTCTGGCTAATGGTTTATCAATTTTTTTATATTCTCAAAGAACCAGCTTTTAGCTTTATTGATCTTTGCTATTGTTTTCTTTGTTTCTATTTCATTTATTTCTCTCTGCTCTTTATGATTTCTTTCCTTCTGCTAACTTTGGGTTTTGTTTGTTCTTCTTTTTCTAGTTCCTTTAGGTGCAATGTTAGATTGTTTACTTGAGATTTTTCTTGTTTCTTGAAGTAGGCTTGTGTAGCTATAAACTTCCCTCTTAGAACTGCTTTTGCTGCATCCCATAGGGTTTGGATTGTCGTGTTTTCATTGTCTTTTGTCTCTACGTGTTTTTTGATTTCCTCTTTGATTTCTTCAGTGATCTCTTGGTTATTTAGTAACATATTGTTTAGCCTGTATGTGTTTGTGTTTTTCACGTTTTTTTTTTTCCCCTGTAATTCATTTCTAGTCTCAGAGCGTTTTGGTCAGAAAAGATGCTTGATATGATTTCAATTTTCTTAAATTTACTGAGGCTTGATTTGTGACACAATATGTGATCTATCCTGTAGAATGTTCCGTATGCGCTTGAGAAGAAAGTGTAATCTGCTGGTTTTGGATGGAATGTCCTATAAATAACAATTAAATCTATCTGGTCTGTTGTGTCATGTAAAGCTTCTGTTTCCTTATTTATTTTCACTTTGGATGTTCTGTCCATTGGTGTAAGTGAGGTGTTAAAGTCCCCCACTATTATTGTGCTATTGTCGATTTCCTCTTTTATAGCTATTAGCAGTTGCCTTATGTATTGAGGTGCTCCTATGTTGGGGGCATATATAATTATAATTGTTGTATCTTCTTCTTAGATTGATCCCTTGATCATTATGTCATGTCCTTCCTTGTCTCTTGTAACATTCTTTATTTTAAAGTCTATTTTATCTGATATGAGTATTGTTACTCCAGCTTTCTTTTGATTTCCATTTGCATGGAATATCTTTTTCCATCCCCACACTTTCAGTCTGTATGTGTCCCTAGTTCTGAAGTGGGTCTCTTATAGATAACATATACATTGGTCTTGTTTTTGTATCCATTCAGCAAGCCTGTGTCTTTTGGTTGGAGCATTTAATCCATTCACGTTTAAGGTATTTATCAATATGTATGTTCCTGTGACCATTTTCTTAATTGTTTTGGGTTTGTTTTTGTAGGTCCTTTTCTTCTCTTGTGTTTCCCACTTAGAGAAGTTCTTTTAGCATTTGTTGTAGAGCTGGTTTGGTGGTGCTGAATCCTCTTAGCTTTTGCTTGTCTGTGAAGTTTTTGATTTCTCCATCGAATAGGAATGAGATCCTTGCCGGGTAGAGTAACCTTGGTTGTAGGTTCTTCCCCTGTATCACGCTAAGTATATCATGCCACTCCCTTCTAGCTTGTAGAGTTTCTGCTAAGAAATCAGTGTTAACCTTATGGGTGTTCCCTTGTATGTTATTTGTCATTGTTCCCTTGCTGCTTTAAATATTTTTTCTTTGTCTTTAATTTTTTTTTCATCTTTATTGGTGTATAATTGATTTACAATGGTGTGTTAGTTTCTGCTTTATAACAAAGTGAATCAGTTATACATATATATATATTCCCATATCTCCTCCCTCTTGCGTCTCCCTCCCTCCCACCCTCCCTATCCCACCCCTCTAGGTGGTCACAAAGCACCGAGCTGATCTCCCTGTGCTATGCGGCTGCTTCCCACTAGCTATCTATTTTACGTTTGGTCATGTATATATGTCCATGCCACTCTCTCACTTTCTCACACCTTACCCTTCCCCCTCCCCATATCCTCATGTCCATTCTCTAGTACGTCTGTGGCTTTATAACCGTCTTGCCCCTAGGTTCTTCACGACATTTCTTTTTTTCTTAGATTCCATATATATGTGTTAGCATATGGTATTTTTCTTTCTCTTTCTGACTTACTTCACTCTGTTTGACAGACTCTAGGTCCATCCACCTCACTACAAATAACTCCATTTCGTTTCTTTTTATGGCTCAGTAATATTCCATTGTATATATGTGCCACATCTTTTTTATCCATTCATCGGATGATGGATACTAAGGTTGTTTCCATCTCCTGGCTATTGTAAGTAGAGCTGCAATGAACATTTTGGTACATGACTCTTTTTGAATTATGGTTTTCTCAGGGTATATGCCCAGTAGTGGAATTGCTGGGTCATATGTTAGTTACATTTGTAGTTTTTAAGGAACCTCCATATTGTTCTCCATAGTGGCTGTACCAATTCACATTGCCACCAGCAGTGCAAGAGTGTTCCCTTTTTGCCACACCCTCTCCAGCATTTATTGTTTCTAGATTTTTTGATGCTGGCCATTCTGACCAGTCTGAGATGATATCTCATTGTCGTTTTGATTTGCATTTCTCTACTGATTAATGGTGTTGAGCATTCTTTCATGTGTTTTTTGGCAGTCTATACATCATCTTTGGAGAAATGTCTATTTAGGTCTTCTGACCATTTTTGGATTGGGTTGTTTGTTTTTTTCTTAGGGAGCTGCATGAGCTGCTTGGAGATTAATCCTTTGTCAGTTGCTTCATTTGCAAATATTTTCTCCCATTCTGAGTGTTGTCTTTTGGTCTTGTTTATGGTTGCCTTTGCTGTGCAAAAGCTTTGAAGTTTCATTAGGTCCCATTTGTTTATTTTTGTTTTTATTTCCATTTCTCTAGAAGATGGGTCAAAAAGAATCTTGCTGCGATTTATGTCATAGTGATCTGCCTATGTTTTCCTCTAGGAGTTTGATAGTTTCTGGCCTTACATTTAGGTCTTTAATCCATTTTGAGCTTATTTTTGTGTATGGTGTTAGGGAGTGTTCTAGTCTCATACTTTTACATGTACCTGTCCAGTTTTCCCAGCACCACTTATTGAAGAGTCTGTCCTTTCTCCACTGTACATTCCTGCCTCCTTTATCAAGATAAGGTGACCGTATGTGCTTGGGTTTATCTTTGGGCTTCCTGTCCTCTTCCATTTATCTATATTTCTGTTTTTGTGCCAGTACCATACTGTCTTGATTACTGTAGCTTTGTAGTACAGTCTGAAGTCAGGGAGCCTGATTCCTCCAGCTCCGTTTTTCATTCTCAAGATTGCTTTGGCTATTCTGGGTCTTTCGTGTTTCCATACAAATTGTGAAATTGTTTGTTCTAGTTGTGTGAAAAATGCCAGTGGTAGTTTGATAGGGATTGCATTGAATCTGTAGATTGCTTTGGGTAGTAGAGTCATTTTCACAATGTTGATTCTTCCAATCCAAGAACATGGTATATCTCTTCATCTGTTTGTATCATCTTTAATTTCTTTCATCAGTGTCTTATAATTTTCTGCATACAGGTCTTTTGTCTCCTTAGGTAGGTTTTTTCCTAGATATTTTATTCTTTTTGTTGTAGTGGTAAATGGGAATGTTTTCTTGATTTCACTTTCAGATTTTTCATCATTAGTGTATAGGAATGCCAGAGATTTCTGTGCATTAATTTTGTATCCTGCTACTTTACCAAATTAATTGATTAGCTCTAGTAGTTTTCTGGTAGCATCTTTAGGATTCTCTATGTATAGTATCATGTCATCTGCAAACAGTGACAGCTTTACTTCTTTTTTGATTTGGATTCCTTTTATTTACTTTTCTTCTGATTTCTGTGGATAAAACTTCCAAAACTATGTTGAATAAGAGTAGTGAGAGTGGGCAACCTTGTCTTATTCCTGACCTTAGTGGAAATGCTTTCACTTTTTCACCATTGAGGACGATGTTGGCTGTGGGTTTGTCATATATGGCCTTTATTATGTTGAGGAAACTTCCCTCTATGCCTACTTTCTGGAGGGTTTTTATAATAAATGGGTTTTGAGTTTTGTCGAAAGGTTTTTCTGCATCTATTGAGATGATCATATGTTTTTTCTCCTTCAGTTTGTTTATATGGTGTATCACGTTGTTTGATTTATTTATACTGAAGAATTCTTGCATTCCTGGGATAAACCTCAGTTGATCATGGTGTATGATCCTTTTAATGTGCTGTTGGATTCTGTTTGCTAGTATTTTGTTGAGGATTTTTGAATGTATATTCATCAGTGATATTGGCCTGTAGTTTTCTTTCTTTGTGACATCCTTGTCTGTTTTTGGTATCAGGGTGATGGTGGCCTCATAGAATGAATTTGGGAGTGTTCCTCCCTCTGCTATATTTTGGAAAAGTTTGAGAAGGATAGGTGATAGCTCTACTCTAAATGTTTAATAGAATTCGCCTGTGAAGCCATCTGGTCCTGGGCTTTTGTTTGTTGGAAGATTTTTAATCACAGTTTCAATTTCAGTGCTTGTGATTGGTCTGTTCATATTTTCTATTTCTTCCTGATTCAGTCTTGGCAGGTTGTGCCTTTCTAAGAATGTGTCCATTTCTTCCAGGTTGTCCATTTTATTGGCATAGAGTTGCTTG
>RJWK010011305.1:0-30351 GCA_004363435.1 Platanista minor | reverse complement strand
TGTTTCTCTTCTCAACGAACCAGCTTTTAGTTTTATTGATCTTTGCTATCGTTTCCTTCATTTCTTACTCATTTATTTCTGATCTGATCTTTATGATTTCTTTCCTTCAGCTAACGTTCGGGTTCTTTTGTTCTTTTTTCTCTAATTGCTTCAGGTGCAAGGTTAGGTTGATTATTCGAGATGTTTCCTGTTTCTTAAGGTAGGATTGTATTGCTATAATCTTCCCTCCTAGAACTGCTTTTGCTGCATCCCATAGGTTTTGGGTCGTTGTGTCTGCACTGTCATTTGTTTCTAGGTATTTTTGATTTCCTCTTTGATTTCTTCAGTGATTACTTCGTTATTATTATGTAGTGTGTTGTTTAGCCTCCATGTGTTTTTATTTTTTACAGATCTTTTCCTGTAATTGATATCTAGTCTCATAGCGTTGTAGTTAGAAAAGATACTAGATATGATTTCAATTTTCTTAAATTTACCAAGGCTTGATTTGTGACCCAAGATATGATCTATCCTGGAGAATGTTCCATGAGCACTTGAGAAAAATGTGTATTCTGTTGTTTTTGGATGGAATGTCCTATAAGTATCAATTAGGTCCATCTTGTTTAATGTATCATTTAAAACTTGTGTTTCCTTATTTATTTTCATTCTGAATGATCTGTCCATTGGTGAAAGTGGGGTGTTAAAGTCCCCTACTATGAATGCGTTACTCTTGATTTCCCCTTTTGTGGCTGTTAGTAGTTGCCTTATGTATTGAGGTGCTCCTGTGTTGGGTGCATAAATATTTACAATTGTTATATCTTCTTCTTGGATCGACCCCTTGATCATGATGTAGTGTCCTTCTTTGTCTCTTCTAATAGTCTTTATTTTAAAGTCTATTTTGTCTGATATGAGAATTGCTACTCCAGCTTTGTTTTGGTTTCCGTTTGCATGGAATATCTTTTTCCATCCCCTTACCTTCAGTCTGTATGTGTCTCTAGGTCTGAAGTGGGTCTCTTGTAGACAGCATATATATGGGTCTTGTTTTTGTATCCATTCAGCCAGTCTGTGTCTTTTGGTGGGAGCATTTAATCCGTTTACAGTTAAGGTGATTATCGATATGTATGTTCCTATTCCCCATTTTCTTAATTGTTTTGGGTTTGTTATTGTAGGTCTTTTCCTTCTCTTGTGTTTCTTGCCTAGAAAAGTTCCTTTAGCATTTGTTGTAAAGCTGGTTTGGTGGTGCTGAACTCTCTCAGCTTTTGCTTGTCTATAAAGGTTTTAATTTCTCCATCAAATCTGAATGAGATCCTTGCTGGGTAGAGTAATCTTGGTTGCAGGTGTTTCTCCTTCGTCACTTTAAATATGTCCTGCCATTCCCTTCTGGCTTGAAGAGTTTCTGCTGAAAGATCAGCTGTTAACCTTATGGGGATTCCCTTGTGTGTTATTTGTTGTTTTTCCCTTGCTGCATTTAATATGTTTTCTTTGTATTTAATTTTTGATAGTTTGATTAGTATGTGTCTTGGTGTGTTTCTCCTTGGTTTATACTGTATGGGACTCTCTGTGCTTCCTGGACTTGATTAACTATTTCTTTTCCCATATTAGGGAAGTTTTCAACTATAATCTCTTCAAATATTTTCTCAGTCCCTTTCTTTTACTCTTCCTCTTCTGCAACCCCTATCATTCGAATGTTGGTGTGTTTAATGTTGTCTGAGAGGTCTCTGAGACTGTCCTCAGTTCTTTTCATTCTTTTTTCTTTATTCTGCTCTGCAGTAGTTATTTCCACTATTTCATCCTCCAGGTCACTTATCCGTTCTTCTGCCTCTGTTATTCTGCTATTGATTCCCTCTAGAGTATTTTTAATTTCATTTATTGTGTTGTTCATTGTTGCTTGTTTCATCTCTAGTTCTTCTAGGTCCTTGTTAATTCTATTTCCAAGGATTTGGATCATGTTTACTATCATTATTCTGAATTCTTTTTCAGATAGACTGCCTATTTCCTCTTCATTTGTTAGGTCTGGTGGGTTTTTATCCTGCTCCTTCATCTGCTGCGTGTTCTTCTGTCTTCTCATTTTGCTTGTCTTACTGTGTTTGGGGTCTCCTTTTTGCAGGCTTCAGGTTCGTAGTTCCCGTTGTTTTTGGTGTCTGTCCCTAGTGGCTAAAGTTGGTTCAGTGGGTTGTGTAGTCTTTCTGGTGGAGGGGACTAGTGCCTGTGTTCTGATGGATGAGGCTGGATCTTGTCTTTCTGGTGGGCAGGTCCACGTCAGGTGGTGTGTTTTGGGGTGTCTGTGTACTTATTATGAGTTTAGGCAGCCTCTCTGCTAATGGGTGGGGTTGTGTTCCTGTCTTGCTAATTGTTTGGCATAGGGTGTCCAGCACTGTAGCTTGCTGGTCGTTGAGTGAAGCTGGGTGCTGGTGTTGAGATGGAGATCTCTGGGAGATTTTCGCCATTTGATATTATGGGGAGCTGGGAGGTCTCTTGTGGACCAGTGTCCTGAAGTTGGCTGTCCCACCTCAGAGTCACAGCACTGACTCCTGGCTGCAGCACCAAGATCCTTTCATTCACACGGTTCAGAATAAAAGGGAGAAAAAGTAGAAAGAAAGGAAGAAAGAAAGGAAGAAAGGAAGAAAAAGGATAAAATAGAATAATTTAAGAAAAAATAAAATAAGGTTATTAAAATAAAAAATAGTTATGAAGATAGAAAATTTATTTAAAAGGTTAAACAAAAACAAAAACAAACAAAAAAACCGGACAGATAGAACCCTAGGACAAATGGTGAAAGCAAAGCTATACAGACAAAATCTAACACAGAACAATACACATACACACAAGACGATGAAAAGGGGAAAAGAATAATAAATCTTGCTCTCAAAGTCCACCTCCTCAGTTTGGGATGATTCGTCGTCTACTCATGTATTCCACAGTTGCAGGGTGCATCACGTTGATTGTGAGGATTTAATCCGCTACTCCTGAGGCTGCTGGGAGAGATTTCTTTTTCTCCTGTTTGTTCGCACAGCTCCTGGGGCTCAGCTTTGGATTAGATCTATCCTCTGTGTGTAGGTCGCCAGAGAGCGTCTGTTCTTCACTCATTTTTTTTTTTTTTTTTGCAGTACGCGGGCCTCTCACTGTTGTGGCCTCTCCCGTTGCGGAGCACAGGCTCCGGACGCGCAGGCTAAGCGGCCATGGCACATAGGCCCAGCTGCTCCGCGGCATGTGGGATCTTCCTGGACCGGGGCATGAACCCGTGTCCCCTGAATCGGCAAGAGGACTCTGAACCACTGCGCCACCAGGGAAGTCCTGTAAATGTATTTCATATACATGTAAAGTAAATATGTATATGTGTCTCTTTTAATTGAACGAAAGTATGTGTTACTTTGTTTCAGTAAGGGAGAATGAATTCGAAACAGCAACTGTAAGTTCCTTTTTCCTTTAGGGGAAAGAAGCAAGTTAAATGAGGGACATAATAAGTATCTTCATTTGTGTATCTTTCAAGTCCTTGCTGTTGACCCTAATCTTCAAAGTTCTCCCAAAAATGGGGCATTGTTTTTGCTTTATTACTCTGGCATATAGGTGTGGTTTCAGAAGTTTTCACTTGCCCTTTTCTTTTAAAATAACATTTACTTCATTGGTTAGGAAACCAATGTCATGATATTGCTAGTCCACTAAGGTCACTGTAAGACCAAACTCCATTATTTGACCCTCATAAATTCCCACTTTCACGGCTGGATCACCATAATATTTTATGTGATAAGTTTACAGCTTTGTGGTAGAATAATGACCCCACCCCCTGCCCAAATGTGCCCCTGCCTTACTCACTAGAACCTGTGAATGTGTTAGAGAATTAAAGTTGTAGACCGGATAAATGTTTCTAATTAACTGACCTTGAGATGGGAAGATTATACTCTATTATCCAGAGGGTCCAATATAATCACAAGGGTTCTAATAAATTGAAGAGGGAGGCAGAGACAGTTGTGTCAGAATAATGTAAAAGACTTGACAAGTTTTTACTGGCTTTGAAGATAGAAGTGGGCCTTGGACCAAAAATATAGGAGATTCTAGAAGCTGCAAAGGCATGAAATCAGATTCTTCCCTATAGCCTCCATAAAATTATGAAGTCCTACTGACATCTTGATTTCAGCCCAGTAAGACCTATTTCAGACTTCTGACTTCCAGAACTGTATGTTTGTGTAACTTGTTACAGTAGCAATAGAATAGTAATACAGAGCCTGAGTCAATAAATCCCAAGAAGTCTGGACATTTCTCTTTCCCAAACGCAGTTATCTTGATTAATAGCAACAAATTCTTTTGTGAAAGAAAACTTATAACAGGGACTTGTGATGTTATTGGTTATTTCTTTCTCAAGGGTGCCCATTCTCCTCCTCATTCAAGGAGCTCTAGGTCTTTGAATGGACTTAAATTTTCTAGTTCTCTATTTTGTTTGCTGAAGTCAGGCCTTATTCATCTGAACTAGAGGATTTTCATATGTTTTAGAACAGTGGGACCTTCTTGAGCTTTTTTTCTAGGATGATTTTAGAAACCACCAAACAATGCCAAACAATTCTGATTACTACTCTGCCCTTGCTCCCTTTTATGGTACCTCCTTTGTCTTGCCAGCTAAGTATTGCTATTTAGTATCATCCCTGGACTTCATGATCCTCATGGAACTCATTGCAATGATGTTATCTCCCATCTTTATCCATGCTCTACACTGGAAAGCCACCATGATATTTTTTCAAGAATGCCATCAATGTGATTCTTAATGACTTTGTGAAACAAAGTCTAATATGGCCTGTCATATGTCTTAGTTCAGGTTGCTATAATAAAATACCTTAGACTGGGTGGTTTAAACAGTAAATATTTCTCACACTTCTGGAGGCTGGGAAGTCCAAGATTAAGATGTTGGCAGATTCATCTCCCAGATGTCTGGGAGGGCTCTCTTCCTGGTTTGCAGGCAGCTGTCCTCTCACTGTATCCTCACATGGGGGTGGGGAGGAGGGAGGGAAGGAAGGAAGGAAGGAAGAAAGGAAGGAAGGAAGGAAGGAAAAGAGAGAGAGAGAGCTCTTATCTCACCCTCATGACCTCATCTAATCGTAGTTATCTCCCAAAGGCCCCACTTCCTAATACAATCACACTGGGGTATAGGGCTTCAACAAATGAATTTTGGGGAACAACAACTTTCAGCCCCAAATACAGCCTCTCTGGAGAAAGGATTAAGGGCTGTCTGTGTGTGTTGTTCATGATACATCTACTCCAACAATTCTATATCACTAAATCTTCGAGCCTTGCAAGGAATTTGGATTCATTTCCAATTTCATTTACAATAGATCTAAAAAGTATCAGCCAACCATCCAAGCAAGAGATAAACTCCTAGTCCTTGAGTTTGTATACTGAATTTAGTTAGAAGCAGCCTGCCTCTCCAGGGTTTTTGAATTCTTTGTTTCTCTTAGTTATCTGTCATTATGGCCTTCATTCTGCCAAAGCTTTCCTTTAAGTCATTTATTTCTATGTGCCCACAGTTTTAATGAAATCAAATAGCTATTTCTTGTATGGCATTGGTTAATAACCTCATCTTCTAATGTCAACTGGATTCTATCTTCAAAATGAAATAGGTTAGAAAAATAATCCAGGTTTTCTCATTGCTTGATGATCTGTTGTTGAGAAGCACTTTTGTTCCTAATTGTCTTCTTGGCTAGTATTTTATTTGCAGTCAGCTATATCCACTGTAGCTAGTTTTGCAAGTAGGGATTTATCAGAAAACATAAGTTACATGATAAAATTTCTAGGAGTACCAGCGTACCAAATATTCAAGATGCAAGAGAAGTGTAGATATGAGAAAGCATCCAACTGTCAAGTGGTTATTCAGACAAAATCTTTCTGTTATTACTGTCTTGAGGGACTCTAGGAGAGTATAAATGGAAAAGGTTGGAAGAACAAGGGAACCTCTGTTACAACTGTTGCAAAATAATTAAATACCTTTCCACAATGCTCATCAGAAGAGCTGCTCGTTATTGACTTACACTAATCTTTTTGCCTTCTAATTCCCATGTAGATACATTTGCTTAGTAGAACCTAAGTCATTTGTGAACCCTGAGCTACAGAAAAATTCTAGAAAATTTAATTTTTCTTTTGAGAAATAGCACATTTTTATTTACAGTTGTCTGTTACAGCAGCATAACCTAATCTATCCTGACTATAGTACAGTAGTATATGTATGTGTGTGTATGCATTTATACACATACACACACACAGATATACTCACACAAGCTAAATAAAGATTGGCACATATTCTTTTGTAGCATATTTTTCTTGGCTAAGAAATATGTTTATAATTCAAAAGTTGTTTATTGAGCACTTACTATATCTTCTCACTTTTCTAGATGTCGATACTACATTAGTTGACAAAACAGAAAAAAGCCCACCCTCAGTGGAATGTATTTACATGGAAATTTTCCATGTTTATATGTATATATTTATTATTCTTTTCTTTTTTACCATCTTAACCATTTTTTGAGTCTGCAGTTCCATGGTGCTAAGTTTATTCACATTGTTATCAAAGAGATTTCCAGAACTTTATCATCTTGCAAAACTGAAACTCTATATCTATTAAATAATGACTCCCTTTCTCCTCTCCCCCCAGCACCTGATAAACCACCACTCTACTTTCTGTTTCTATGAATTTGACTACATTAGTCACCTCATATAAGTGGAATCATATATTTGTTGTTTTGTGACTGGGTTATTAAAATTTTAATCTTTAGCTTTTTAATCTCCAGTGTACAGCAAGGCATAGTAGAAGGAGGTTGAAGGATTTTGTTGGGTTAATCTCCAGAGTTTTCCATAGTTATTCTTTTAAACTTTCTTCACTGGAAAGAGAAAGTAAAATCAAATTGCAGGGGGTGGGGGTGGGGCGCTAAAGCAGGCCAATTTAGTTTAGGTTCTCCAAAGGCAGACCATGAAAAAGAGGTTATTGTACAAGGAATTAATTCAGGAAGTTCTCTTAGAATAAATATGTAATATTATAATGACAGCAGGATAGAGCAGAGGAAGAAGTTGGGCAAAGATGTCTATCAGAGAAGTATAGCCTCAGCTTGATCTCATGGGGAGTTCTGGAGTGTGATCCCACCGATACTTCATCATGGGGGCAGGGCTGCTATAACTCCACCTTAGGGAGTCATTGGCTAGGAAAGACCCAAGAGATGGGAGTTCCAAAGATGATGAGATTCAAAGGAAAGGATACAAGTGTGAGTCAAAAAAAAAAAAAAAAAAGAAATATAAACTCAATGAGAATACACACACGTGCACGTGCACACACACATACACACACGTATAATTTAGAGAGAGACAGATATGTATTTATTTTGCAGCATTGCCTTAATAATGGGACAAGAATTAGTGGCAACCTAGGAGAAAGTCTGAAATGGTATATCTTAGGTCTAAATTACTAATTTTCTGTAAATATTTTAGCCATGACTACAATTATAAGATGTTGCTTCTATAGAAACACAACTGGGAGAGAAAGATAATGATTATTAAAAACAATATTTGAAATTATCTCATTCATCCAATGTAAGTCTAGGTATTTCATTGGTGAGTCCAAGGCATTTTGATATGTGTTGAGAAAAAGTTATAATCAATATAAACAATAGTCCAAAACCAATAAAATGAAATATAGTAAGGCAAATGTAGAGCCCTGAATTCACATTTAAAAAGATAAACATAGAGCCCTGAATTTACATTTTAAAAAATAAATTTTTATGACCATTAATGTTTCTATTGGACAGGAACTTCCTAGACATAACAATAATAAGTTCCAGACAAAATACAAAACAAAACAACAAGAATGTGGAGAAAAGGAAACCCTCAAATACTGTTGGTGAGACTGTAAATTGGTACAGCCACTATGAAAAACTATATAAAGATTCCTCAAAAAAATTGAGAATAAAAGTACTATATGGCCTAGCTTTTCCACTTCTGGATGTACATCAAAAGAAAAAGAAAACACGAATTCAAAAAGATACATACACCCTTATCTTCATTGCAGCATAATTTACAAGAGCCAAGTTATGGAAACAATCTATCTATCAATGGATGAATGGATAAAGAAGGTGTGGTTTATATATAAATGGAATACTATTCAGTCATAAAAAACAATGAAATCCAACCATAGTGGGCAACATAGATAGGCTTGAAAGTATTTAGGCTACGTGTAATAAGTCAGATAGAAAAAGACAAATACTGTATTATTTTACTCACATGTGGAATACAAAAAAACAAAGCAAATGAACAAACAAAATAAAACAAAAGGAAATCCATAGACACAGAGAACAGATTAGTGATTACCAGCAGGGAAGAGGGTTGGGGTTGGGTGAAATGGGTTAAAGGGGTCAGACATAAGGTGATGGATGATAATTAGTCTTGTGTCATCTTGTGATGTATACAGATGTTGAATTATAATACTGTATACCTGAAACATATAATAAAAATAAATAATTTCAAATTATATACAGTAAGTTCTCTTATCACAGAAGTAAATTAGAAATCAATAACAGTAAGATGCCTAGGAAAACCTCAAAACATTTAGAAATTAAATAACAGTTAATTCTAAATACATATATCAAGGAAGGAATCACATATGAATTTATAAAATATTTCAAACTTGTGTAAATGAAAATACAATATAAGAAAATGTGGCCCACTGCCAAGTTTTTGAAACACAGCCCCACCAGTTTATATTGACTGGCTGCTTCCCTTCTACAATGGCAGGATAGAGTAGTTGGGACAAAGACCATATGGAAATGGCCACAAAATATAAAGTAGTTGCTATGCAGCCTATTACAGAAGCAGTTTGCCAACTTCTGTCTTACGCTATCATTCAGAACATTTTCCTCTTCTGGTGATGGGGGAGTGGATTTTAGCATACTGATTATCTGGTTTCCACACCTGTACTAATTAAAAATCACAAAGTCACTGTCAGTTGGGTGAAAGTTGTGGGTTTCAGGGTGTAGGAGACCAAAAGTGTCATTAAAATGTACCAAACACTATAATGATATTAATTGGGTGCTGAGTGCAGATGGTATTGCTGCAGAGAATAGTAATTGGGTTCAAAGTCATGGCCATATAGGACATGTTTTTGTTAATACAGATATAATTCCAATGCATTTTTTTGAAAAACATAAAATGTATGTAACACCGTATTAAAATCTCTCCTCTGAAAATAGCTAAAAAAGGAAGGAAAAAGAACTTGGAAAAACCCTTTAAACTCTGTTGGAATCTATAATTCCAAATGTAATTATGCATTAGAAATTCAAGAGGAAGTGAATTTCTTATTTGAGTTTAATTTCCTGCTAATTGATTAGACAATTGAGACCAAAGTCCCAAAGCTGAAGCAAAATTTGGTTTTAAAATGTGGATGTAACTGGCTAACATTCAGTACATAGAAGAGTCCAATCTAGACAAATTTAGATATCAACTACATTTGTATGAGTTTTGTAAGGCTTTGAAATGATTTGCATATGTCTGGTGTACCTGTGCCTGGCACATGATAGACATTCAATAATTATAGTAGTATTTTTTATTGTAATTATTTTTATTTACCTCTAACACGATAAAGTCATTACTACCATCCCCACCACTGCTACTCTAAGATGGTCTCATCTGTAACATAGACTGTCGAAGGGTCTAGTAAGTACTTGATATGTATTAGGTATGTTTTCTGCCTCTACGGTTTTTGTCCATCTTGTGTTCACCTCTGGATTTGTAAATTTGTAAAGCCCTAATATAATGCTTGTTATTGACCCAAAATGAACTGTCATGGACAGAATTACACACATACACATATGTGTGGGACAGACATAATTCTTCAATATTAGAAATGCTTTCAAGGGAAAGATGGTAAATAATAACTCTTTGTGAAAGTCACAGAGCTTTTAGAAGACAGATGGATTTTTTTTTTAATCCTCCTATAAGGGCTAATATATGTGTCAGTGACATTTTACAAACAAATGAAAAATGCTTCTTCTGAGGCTGCTAAATTTGAAACCAGAAAAGAGATGATAGGTAACACTCATCACATAGCTAAATTATGCTTATTAGCTACTGGATAATAAGATGTAGTTTAGGCAATCAGTCAATTTTGGAGCATATTTTTAATTTCTCCAGGTATTTGTAGGGATTGATTGCTATTGTTCCATTAGGTAACATCATTGCATTATTTTAAGGTTGATATCATTAGCTGCAGGAACATTCAAAATATAAAAACTAAATGTTAAAAGAAAAGGTGACCTTCCAGCTTAGAACACAGATAAAGAGTAAATGAGCTCTATAACCTCCAACATCGATGTTTCAAGGTAATTTAATATAAAGACCCTAACTGAAATACTGAAGTGTGATACTGTATATTACAGTCATAGGCATTCACAGAATGTAAGGACAATTAGTTACAGTGACTTTTCCAATCCCCCCATATTAAATTCAATTAATCTATCATTGATTGAAAGATACCTTGGTTTTATTAGATATTTTCTAGGCATTTGTTGTCATTAATAAAACTTGTATATTTATAGTTGTAGCCTGGAGAGATGGGTGTTTATTCATTTCCAAAACAGTGGTTCAGACATTTTGCTGAGATTTTTATGAAGGCTGTCTATTGGTCAAGGTAATGTGCGTGCATGCGTGCATGTCTGTGTGTCTGAAGGAGGTGGGGAGAGAGAGAACTTTATCGCTAAGTTCCTTTTTCCTTTTTTTTTTGGCGGTACGCGGGTCTCTCACTGCTGTGGCCTCTCCCGTTGCGGAGCACAGGCTCCGGACGCGCAGTTTCAGCGGCCATGGCTCACGGGCCCAGCCGCTCCGCGGCATGTGGGATCCTCACGGACCGGGGCATGAACCCGTGTCCCCTGCATGGGCAGGCGGACTCTCAACCACTGCGCCACCAGGGAAGCCCCCTTTTTCCTTTTGACTTTGTAAATGAAAACCTCTACCCCAGCCCCACAGCCCCGCGGGCTTTTTGCATTAGACTGCTATCTCCAAGAAGGTAGAAACTAGATTTTAGTGTTTATAATACATGTAATACTTTGCACAACGTTATGTTCTTATGGATATTAGTTCTGATTCCAAAGGAGCAGCAGTTGATATTAAAACTGTTACAAAGCAAAGAAGGGAAATGCATGGAACAAGAATTCATCTCAATTATTATAAATGGCAGTCCTCCAGTGACATTTAGGTAGTGTATCCTAGGCATTAAGAACTCCAGTTTCAGAGTCAGAGAAACAGAAGCTTGAGTCCCAGCTTCTCTGCTGAGATTTGCTGATATTGGGCAAGATAATTAAATCTTATTTTCTTCATTGATGAATGGGAAAAACAAAAATACCTATAACATTTGCTTGTGTGAATTATTATCGTTGTTATGTATTTTTTTCAGGATGTCTATGTAAGCAATTACATTATTGAAAATGTGTTCCGTCTCTAAGATGTTCAAAGAATGTATAGCACTCTGCCTACCATGTGGCAGAGAGAGTACACTAAGGAAATAGTACCTGCTGCTGCTAGATGCCTACCAATTAGGCAATCTTCTTTTCAGTTTTGCAAACAGGATGATGATTTTATTCACATTTAGGGGAAGAATTGTGCTCTGCTCAGGGCATGACTATTGATTGATGTAGTCAATTATACGAATCCTTTTCGTTGGGTTAAGGATTGAGCATGTGACCCTGTTCTGGCTAAAAAGACATAAGAGTAACACGGCTGAGGGAAAAACGTTTCCTCTCTAATTAAAAGGGAGAGGTGCATAAGGGGGCCCTTTTGTTCCCTTCCCACCTTTGCCTTTCAACAGTTATATGTGAGTGAGGCTTGCAGCAGCTTTGGGCAATGGTGAGGGAAGAGACAGGAGAATCATAAATGATTGAGAGGGCTGACATTGGTTGAGCTGCTGAATTAACCTCTGAACTTCTTGTTATTCAAGATTTATTACTATAACCATATGTTTAAGTCACTGATAGTAGGTATGTTGTTACTTGAAGCCAAAAGCATTTTAGGGCTGCTGCTGTAGTTAAAACGAATGATTTTATTAAATTCATTCTTTGGGAGGTCTCAAATGGAAAGTCTTATAATTAATAATTAATTTGTTTCATATATTCACCTATTCAACACATGTTTCTTAAGCTCAAAAAGTGAAACAAACATTTATTACGCCCTGGATGGGGGGATACTGAACAAATTAGCATAGTTAATGAGCAACAGCATCTGGTATTGAAATGCCATGGGCTTTGAAGTACAACAGAAGAGTTTTAATCTGGGTGTTACCAATAGCAAGCTCTATGGTCTTTAGGACAATACTTAAGAGTCTCTGAAAAATGAGGATAAAATGATCCCTACCTCTAACACTGCTTCAAAGATTGGTGATTAGAGTTGTGTCGAGGGCTTCCCTGGTGGCGCAATGGTTGAGAGTCCGCTTGCCGATGCAGGGAACGCAGGTTCGTGTCCCGGTCCGCGAAGATTCCACGTGCCGCGGAGCGGCTGGGCCGGTGAGCCATGGCCGCTGAGCCTGCGCGTCCGGAGCCTATGCTCTGCAACGGGAGAGGTCACAACAGTGAGAGGCCCGCGTACCAAAAAAAAAAAAAAAAAAAAAGTTGTGTCGAAAAATTAATCAGTCGATCTAAGAAAGAAATGGAAAAGTTTTTTCTAGCCAAATTTGAGGATTATAACCCTGGAAGAGCATCTCAGAAAACTCCGAGAGCTGTTCCACCCATTAGAAGTCAAGGAACAGTTCTGTAAGTTTCTTGAGACAGAGTACATTAAAAGATGTATTATTGACAGTTTACACAATCCAGATATAAATGTCGTGTGGCCCCTTACAAGATTGAGATAGAATGTTATTATTTTTAAGAAGTTGTTTTGTTGGTGCTAGGAGAATGCTACTCTTTATTGTTAAGCAGGTATTGCTGCCAATGGGGGAAGCTTGGTTGATGCATAACGCAGATACACGATGTACAATTGGAGGAGACAGGAGGCCAGAGGGCAGAGAAAATTTTTTATGTTTAAATTTTTCTTGTCTTACCATTAAAATTTCCTCACTTTAAAACAGTCAGGTAAGTATAGCCTCTCATTCAAACTGTAATTAATGCACATAGGACATTTTATTGACATAAAATTAAGTGTATATAATGACTATTAGAACATAAATATATGTGTGACCTTTATTACTTTTCAACTGTATTTTACTGGTATATACAGAAGAATCATATAGGGGAAAATTAACTTGGAGCCTTATTGAATGTAACCTAAAAATAAGACATATACTCAAATCACTTAAACAGGTATTAACAGTAGTAATCAATCGCATAATATCACTTATATGTGGAATCTAGTAAAATGGTACAGATGAACTTATTTGCAAAGCAGAAATAGAGTCACAGATGTCAAGAACAAACTTATGGTTACCAAGGGGGGAAGGAGGGGTGGGATGAATTGTAAGACTGGGATTGACATATATACTCTACCATGTATAAAATAGATAACTAATAAGAACCTACTGTATAGCACAGGAAGCTCTACTCAGTGATCTGTGGTGACCTAAATGGGAAGGAAATCCAAAAAAGAGGGGATATAGGTATACATATAACTGATTCACTCTGCTGTACAGCAGAAACTAACACAACATTGTAAAGCAACTATACTCCATTAAAAAAAAAAAGTATAGAAAAGAAAAAAACCCACAAAACAATAGTAATCAAAGTTAACATTTATTGAGCACCTACTATGTGCTAGACACTTGTTCTAAGCACTGTATGTGTATTCACTCACTTAAACCCATGATGTTACTGTTATTATTCCTATTTTACAGAGAAGGAAACTGAGACACAAGGGGATTTATTAGCTTCCTTAGGAGTATACAGCTATTAAGTGGCAGATATGGGATATGATCTAGGCATTCTGCTACAGAATCTATGCTCTTAACCATCATACACATTACTTGGAGGAGGTGAGATTTACATTAGTACATCATTAGTAAGTGCCAATTGTTCAGTTCTTAAATGCTTAGGGATTCTGAGAAATAAAAATCAGTAATGCTTTGAGTAAATATTGGTGCTAGCTTGTAGGAAGGAGGATCTTGCTAGAAACCTGAAAACAGATTATGCTTTGGATAGGCAGTGCATAAAAAGTGTGCATTTGAGCAGAGCAAAGAGCATGAGTAAAGGCACTAGTGCAGCAATGAGCTTGTAACATAGGGACACTAAGGACGTGGATGAAAATAGTCTCAGAAAAAATTTTTTAAAAAATCTTTTTAAAGTCCATTCCTTTTCTTTATTGTTTCCATGCTTCCCTATTCCCTTCAGGGCCTCCTCTCAATTAAATGAGGTAACAGGCTTATTAATTACTCCCCAAAGATGCCCACATCCTAACTGGAACTTTTGAATAGGTTGTTACATGGCAAAAGGGACTTTGCAAATATAATTTAGATTATGCCTTTCAGAATAGGCAGTTTACCTTGTATTATCTGGATGGGCCCAGTCTTATCACATGAGCCCTTGGGAGCAGAAATAGTTTCCTGGTTGGAAACAGAGAGATGCAACAGCAGCAAAAGCCAGACAGGATGCAACACAAGGGGAAATCAGAGAGGTCCCAAGCCTGAGAGGGACTCACTATGCTGTTGCTGGTTCTGAGATGTAAGTGTCCCATCAGTGAGGACTAGAAAGAGGCTTCTAGGAGTTAAGGTGTCTCTGGCTGACAGCAAGTAAAGACAGGGAATTAAACCTACAAATTTATAGAACTGAAATCTGCCAACAATGCAAATGAGCTTAGACTGAATTCTTACCCAGAGCCTGCAATAAGGAACACAGCCCTGTTGACACATTGGTTTTCATCCAGTGAGACCCATCTCAGGTTTCTGACCTACAGAAATTGTGAAAAAATGACTGTGTCTTGTTGTAAACCACCAAGTTTGTGGTCATCTGTTATAGCAGTTATAGAAAACTAATACAGATGATATGCTGAATATTGTATTTGAACTATGGAAGAGGCAAGGGCAAGTAGTGGTAACATTTCTATCACTTTTCCTTATTCCTCACTTCAAATCCTGACAATAATGGGAATGCATATAAATACTCCAAAAATATTTTTCTCAGATTACTCGGGATTCTGATATTAAAAATGGTACATTTCTACTTTTTTCCGTCTTGATTTTTAAGTAAAAGAGTTATCATTCCTTAAAGTGCTTTAAAAATGGTAAATTAAATTTATACTCTATTCATTTTCCCTCTCTCCAAAGCAAGAGTTTCATTTAACTGGGTTATTTTTATCTTAGTCAATACTTATAGGAAAACAGTGCAACAAGAATTTTGCTTACTTTGAGAGTTCTGTGAGATCATGAGAGTTCTATGAGATAATAATCTAAAGGATTATTATTCGTTATGGATTTTTATAGGGAGGGAAGAGAGAAAACAGTTTTTTCCTGCTGGTATATAAAAAGAAAAGATTTATTAGTCATGAGAAAGATATTGGTAACTCAGGTTAGTTGTGGTTTCTAAAATAAGAGGTTATGCCTCTTGCCAAGGGAAAGGATTCCAGCATTGAATATCCATTTCCTTTTGGTGTATCTTTCTGTCACTTTTCATATTCCACGCTTTATCGTGGTCTACTGCCCTCATGTGGATCTATTTGTGAGGATTAAAAACAACTGCTTAATTAAAGACAATACTCATGTTAATACTCCATCTTTTCTCTTTTTACCATTAATCTGTTTAGTTTTATATTTACAGACATGACAACACTTAAATTTTGAATAAGTTCTTTCAACATCAAAAGTGCAAAATGTATCTAAAAGAAGTATTCTATCCTAAACAAAGTTTTATCTGAAATTTAGGAAAATAATAAGCAAAATTGCTGAGCTTAGGGTAGAGGCTGTATTTTCTTTCCTTGGTTGAATTTAAATTAGATTTTTTTTTTGTTGATTAGCTGCTTTTTGTTGTTGTTTTTACAGTGAGATAACTAAAGCTATGTTGAATAGAAATGTCTTTTTTTTTGGCAATTGTATTTCTAACAAGACACTAAGAGAAACGAACATAGACTCTAAAGTGCTACAGGCTTAACCTTAAGTAAAAACAAAGTTATAGGGATTGTTAAGCTGAACTGAATTCTAGTGGCTTAGGTTATGTCTGTCTAATTTGTTTTAACTCTCATGTTTTAATATGTATGTTTTATATCATGTTGATTCCAGAACTTACACCATTGATTATCTCAGCGATTAAAGAAAAAAAAATCACACATAAATAAATAATTTATTGTTCTGTTTAATTCAGGACAAATTGTTTAGAATCTCCCCAACTTAGCTGGAGCTAGTGCTTTCCTGTTGTAACGCCATGATTCAGGTTAATAGAAACCAAGTACTTTGCCTCACACAGATACTAAATAGTTATGATTTATGTTTTTAGATTTTATAAAGTGTCTCATATTTTTTTAACCTAGTTATAATACATCATCATTCTAAAAAGTTTGGGGAAAATTTTATGAAGAAAGCAAGAAAAATCACCTATGACTACACCATCAAAATATTAATATTTTAGGTGAGGTTTATTTTAAGACTATTTTGCATATGTAATGAGATAATATTTTGAAAGAAAATTGATAGGATTTAAAAAAATTTTTCATTGGAATATAGTTGATTTACAATGTTGTGTTAGTTTCTGCTGTACAGCCAAATGAATCAGTTATACAGGCACATATCCACTCTTTTTTAGATTCTTTTCCCACATAGGTCATTACAGAGTATTGAGTAGAGTTCCCTGTGCTATACAGTAGGTTCTTGTTAGTTATCTATTTTATATATAGTAGTGTGTATATATCAATCCCAATCTCACAATTTATCTGCCCCCCCCTTTCCTTCCTGGTAACCATAAGTATGTTTTTTACATTTGTGACTCTATTTCTGTATTGTAAATAAGTTTATTTGTACCATTTTTTTTTAATGCCTTTCTTATCACAAGATCTTTCTCTTAGTTGGCCCAACACATTCTTTTACCTGGGGGAACTGTATGGATTGTTACAGAATATATATAGAAAAAGAAAGAGTGATAAACTTTTGACTTCAAAATAAGATTTTTCAGAACATCTTCAAAGACAGTCTTCATAAAAGAAAACAATTTTTCTAAATTTATTTTAACTCACATTTAACCTATCAAGGGCAGATTGTAGAGTTTTTAATAATTTAGAGAAGATACTTTGTCTTCAGTTAAGACTTAAGATGTTTGAATTGGGAAGAAGTTGGGAATGTGAGCAAGGAAATGTGGAAACCTGAGAGGGACATGGAAGAAAACCAAAAAGAGAGATTGAGGTGGTCAGAATCTAGGGATAATTATGTTCCCTTATTTCCTTGTCCCTGATCCAAGCCAAGGGCTAAGCTCAAAATGCATGGGGGCAGACAGTGCGGGGAGAGGGAAGGCATTGGTTTAAAAATACCGTTGACTTGTACAACATGGGGGGTTAGGGGCCAACTTCCACAGATTCAAAAATCCACATACAATTTTTGACTTCCCAAAACTTAATAGCCTACTCTTGACTTGAAACCTTATTGATAACATAAACAGTCAATTAACATATTTTTTGTGTTATATGTATTATAAACTGTATTCTTACAATAAGTAAGCTAAAGAAAATGTTCTTAAGAAAATTGTAAGGAGAAAATGCTTTTATAGTAGTGTACTGTACTTATTGATACTGTTAAGTTTGTGTTGTCTGTTTATAAGACAAATCCTCTGTCAGTACCTATATCAATATTTTCTCATATGATACAAAATACTGGAGATGTTTTACATATTACTAAATCTAGATATCAAAAATGAAAAGATAATATGAAAAAAGTTCACTTTTATTTACAGGTATAATTCATGCATTGATAACAGAGAAGCAGCAATATAATTGCCTTATGATAGCCTGGCCTATAGACTAATGAATGGATCATTATAAAATCTTTATGGCCTATGTTATTATAGTCATATTCATAGTACAGTACTGGAAACACTGTTACCTTAAAAACACATGTGATGATAGGCTGATACTCAGTTTCTCCAATAACAAGAGAGAGGCGTACTGTATTGTAATACACTTCTTTGAAAGCAAAGTTCAAAACTAACACATTATTAATTTTAAATTAAATATCACTCACCTTATGCCTATGTAAGGACAGACTAGTATCTACATCTATTTTATGCGTTCATAACGTACCTAGCTTTTTCTTAATTTTTAAATTTTTCTAGGCTATATGGTTCGTCTGTGAATTTTTTCAGATTGTCACAAATCTCCAAATATTTCCCCAGTATATTTATTAAAATAAATTCCATATAAGTGGACTCACAAGGTTCAAACCCATATTGTTCAAGGATCAACTGTAATACAAAGTTAAGGAAAGCACTGAGGGCAGAAAGGAATTGAAATGAGATGAGGCGGTCATTTAAAGGGGACAGAGCTGTGAACTTAGAGAGAAAGAGGGAGTGTAGTTAGTTCATGTATAAGATTCGTTTGGTTTCTATACAGTACTGTGCTGAATTGAGTGGCACTATGCCAAGGGGGCCAGGCAATTGTATGAATGAACTAGACTTAAAACAGAGGCTACAGATGGATCAGCAGGTAGAAGGAAAATATGGTAAAGTTTCAAAAATGACTGTAGCCAGTGAGAGTTATGTGGAGGCCATGCCAATAGGCAGAGCTACTGAGATAAGACTAAAGGAGTAAAAAGGTCTTGAGTTGTGTCACCTGCTGACATCAACCTTACATGCCAACAGGAAGAGCCAAGAAGACAAGGGGTATTGCTGTAGAGCTCAGAGCAGCCACTGCCCTCCCTGCTGATGCAATGACCTGCTTCTTGTAGCCAACAAAGTCACCTTGTTGCCTACATTTATGTAAACATTATCTTGAATAGGAGCACGAATTTGGGGAGGAATGGAAATAAGAGGAACAGAATCATTATCTAAAATTCATTACATTTTACATTTAAAAATATTTGGTTTGACTAAAGGTTAAGTCAGAATTAACTAAATATAGTTTTAGCTGCTACTTTAGGGGTAGGGACGTGGGAAGAAGGTCACATTGTTATAAATAAATTTTAAGCTCCATTACACAGCAAAGTTTAAAATATGTGACTAAATGTTTATACATCTATTGAAATAATTATGTAAGTATGTATATATATATATATATATATATATATGTGTGAATGCACACACAGACATACACACAGAAAGGAAATCCTGCTACTCTATTTAATATTGTAACATATTTATCTTCTCAAGAATTGTTTGAAACTATGCATTTAAAAGCATTATGTTTATATTGTGAAATATAACATAACTAATTATAAAACATACATTTATGGAATAAATTCATACTTCAGAAGCCTACTATATATTCCTTCTTAGTCATAATCCTCTCCCTACTCCAGGTATTTACTAACATACTTTTATAAAAATTATTCTCTTACTGCTATGTACACTTTATCACCTATATAATTTCCCTTAAAAATATGGTACAGTTTTGCTTTTTTTGAGCTTTATATAATGAGTTTACACTGTACGAATTATTTTTGTATCCTGATTTTTAACCCAACATTGTCTTAAATATGTAATCCATTTTATTGCATCAAGCTATAGCTAGTATTCTTATAGGTGCCCAATGATATTGTATGACTATATCAGAAATGTTTTATTTATTCTATTATGGGTAACATAGGTTATTTTCAGTACTTTGATGTCACAAACTACACTGCTCTGATCATTCTTGTATATATACATATTATGCTTAACAGTGTGAATTTCTCTAGACTATATAATATGGGTGGGATTGCTGTATCACAGAGTATGCATATTTTCGACTTTATTAGGAATGCCAAACCATTTCCCAAATGGATTAGACAAACCAAGTCATGCTTAGGAGTCCTCAGAAAGTTTTTACTTCAGTAGATTCTCTGTGGTGTGTGTATCCATTTCTTTAGCTTGGAATGTAGGTTATTTTCCTTTCTTTATGATTACGTATGCTACAATGAATTTCTTTGTGAACTTTACATACTATGTCAAAGTTTCTATTTCTTTCCCTATAATCAATTCTTAGATTTGAAATTATTTTGATCAACAGATGAAATTATTTTGGTCAACAGTTGATAATTTTTGTGGTTCTTGATATAATTTTTGTGCTTAAATACACTCTTATTGGGGACCGTTTGCATATATCTTTATTCCTTTGCCACCTTGTGAAGCATAGTGCTGTTACTGGAAGTCAGTTTTACAATAACATTGAGGAAGAAATAACTTTGGCAGAATCAAATATTTATATCTTTTCTTATGTATATCACCTATTTATTATAAACAGGGGTGTTTCCTAGAATAGTAGAAATGCTTTTCCTACGCAAATTCTTTTCATTAGGATACTGAAATTATGTTCCTGAAAACACTTTTTAAAAAAATATATACATGATTTCTGGGAGTGTGTTTTGTTTAAGAAAAAAGGCTCATGTCAAAACTTTTGAGCGTCCTGTTCTGATGTACCAAAGAGTCATGCACTTCTGTTCTGACTAGAGCTAAGCAAAGCAATAGATGTAAAATACGTTTTTATAAATAGTCACAGCATTTGTAGGTGAATCTTTAGGGCTACCAATATTGAAGTATACCTGGAAAAAAATGAAAGCTCAAATAATTCTAAAAAGGTCCTTAAATATATATCAAATCTGCAATTGTTCTATGTTTATTTAAAATGGTATTGGCTATTCTCAAACATATTTAATTTTTTTAGTAGCCACATATTTTCTATGAAATTCCCTGAGATTTTGTTTCAAAATATATTTTGTTTCGGAAGCACAGTTATTTTCAAAAGGTTAACCATGCAGAAAAGTAAGTTGTGCCTCAAGAATAACCATGCTGGGAATTAAACTCTAAGGGAAAAGTAAATCTACTGAGACTGTGCAAGACGGAACTGCACTAACGCCCGTTTATTTTATTTGGATTGAATTGTCTACAACTAGAGCTGAGTTAACCAGAGCCCTCAATTTCTTTTTTCCCGTTTAGAAATGGCCTGACTGATTTGATTTCAAGTCTCCTGGAGTTGTAAGAAACAAAATCCTCCCCCGTTAAAACTGCATGGTGTTTATTACCACCACAGGGATGGTTTAAAAAACAATGAAAAAAGTTGACTTATGAAAAACAAAGCTGGTTAATTACAGCAAATGGACTTAATTTAAAAACCACAGGTGCCTCTTTTATAAGCTTTTGTTGAGCTCTTGCCCATAGCATGTTTATATGACATGGATGGAGATGAAATCTTTGCTGTGGCCAGCTTTAAATGGGAAACATTTGGTTCACCTCTATATACAGTTCAGACCACATGTGATGTCATATAAATGATATAACCTATGAATACTGTCTGGAATACAACCTGTGAATATTGTTTCTGCCTTGAAGAATACTGCATCTGCTTCATTATTTATGGAATTTAAATAAAATGATATCAGTTAATGCCCTGGCAAAGAACTCATTTGCTATATATTTTAAGTAGAAATATAAAGGGATTTACTCTATAGTTCATACAATTTTACTTTTAGAAATCTGTGATTTTAGAAGCATTAAGATATGTTTAGTAAAAGTATGTTTTGCTAAAATAACTTTAGTTACAGTGGATATCCATACGCTTATAAATAAGTTGTGTGTGATTTTGTATTCTAGGGCTTAAAATATTTCCTCAAGCATATGTGTACATTTTTCACACTAACATTTCATTTGCAAGTTTTTATTTGATTTGTTTATTTTAGTGATGTTCATCTCTTACAAGTGTAATATATTTTATTCAGAAGACCCTTTAATCTCAGAAGGAAAGAGAATGTCTGTTTTTCTCTTTGCCTAAATCCTGACACATATATTTTCTTGATATATTTTTCATGGATGTGATAAACTTCAAATCTCCTTACTCTAGGTGCTTAGAGTTTAGGTTAGCTCCTTGAGGTCCTTGTGTTTCTAAATCAAGCTGGCATCTAATCTTCTTATCTAGTAGTTAGAACTTCTGGGCTATAATCAGATTTAGAATAGACTCATTTAGGATCAAGGAGGAAGCCAGTGAATCCCACAGATTGCCGTACTGAAATTAACCCAAAGCAGTAGAGAGAACAACAAAACATACATATTATATGTTTCCAATTACTTTTCAATACAAACATTACATCATAAACAAATCATCTAAAATTTACTAAATAACACCATTCCAGGTACCATATTGAATCTGTGCACAGATTATAATGAACTATGAAATCCCTTACATAGTCATAAGTATGCATCTATTGCTTTTTATATTTAACAGGAAAAAATCTGTGCAGGCTGCTCCAGTTTGATTATCTTTTATACTAGCTTTATGATCATGTTTAGAAGCATATGTTATGTCACAAAATGAGACCCCCAGGTTCTTCATCTGTTAAATCAAGCTGACAAATCCTCTGTTGTAGAGTTCTTGGTGGTACTGCAGGGACTCAGTAAATGGTAGAATTATGTTGTCATTGTTGCATTAATACATACATTTAAAGTATTATGTAAAAAATCTCTTTCTGTTTTGCAAAAATATTTTCTTTATTGACAATCACTAATTATGAGCTTTGGAACTCAATCTTATGTGCAGGTCAAATATGTGCATATATCAATAGCAACTAGTATGACCCAGATTTTAATATATTTTTATAATTGATTTTTATTGGAGTATAGTTGCTTTACAATGTTGTGTTAGTTTCTGCTGTACAGCAAAGTGAATCAGCTATATGTAAACGTATATACCCTCTTTTTTGGATTTCCTTCCCATTTAGGTTACCACAGTGCATTGAGTAGAGTTCCCTGTGCTATATAGTAGATTCTCATTAGTTATCTATTTTGTACATAGTGGTGTATATATGTCAATCCCATTCTCCAAATTCATCCCACCCCTCCTTCCCTCACTGGTATCCATACGTCCTTTCTCTATGTCTATGTCTCTATTTCTCTTTTGCAAATAAGTTCAATTATATCATTTTTCTAGATGCCACATATAAGTGATATTATATATTTGTTTTTCTCTTTATGAATCACTTCACTTTGTGTGACAGTCTCTAGGTCCATCCATGTCTCTGCAAATTGCACAGTTTTGTTCCTTTTCATGGGTGAGTAATATTCCATTGTATACATGTACCACATTTTCTTTATCCATTCTTCTGCTGATGGACATTTAGGTTGCTTCCATGTCCTGGCTATTGTAAATAGTGCTGCAGTGAACATTGGGGTGCACGTATATTTTTGAATTATAGTTTTCTCTAGGTATATGCCCAGGAGTGGGATTGCTGGGTCATATGGTAGTTCTGTTTTTAGTTTCTTAATGAACCTCCATACTGTTCTCCATAGTGGCTGTATCAATTTATATTCCCACCAACAGTGTAAGAGGGTTCCCTTTTCTCCACACCCTCTCCAGCATTTATTGTTTATGAAAATGATTATACTACTAAACACAATCTACAGATTCAATGCAATCCTATCAAATTACCAATGGCATTTTTCACAGAATTAGAGCAAAATAATTTACAATTTGTATGGAAACACAAAAGACCATGAATAGCCAAAGCAATCTTGAGAAAGAAAAATGGGAGGAATCAGATTCCTTGATTTCAGACTATACTACAAAGCTACAGTCATCAAAACAGTATGGTACTGGCACAAAAACAGAAGTATAGATCAATGGAACAGGATAGAAAGCCCAGAGATAAACCCATAGACCTGTGGTCACCTAATCTATGACAAAGGAGGCAAGAATATACAATGAAGAAAAGACAGTCTCTTCTTAAGTGGTGCTGGGAAAACTGGACAGCTACATGTAAAAGAATGAAGTTAACATATTCCCTAACACCATACAGAAAAATAAATTCACAGTGGAGTAAAGACCTAATTGTAAAGCCAGACACTATAAAACTCTTAGAGGAAAGCATAAGCAGAACACTCTGACATAAGTTGCAGCAAGATCTTTTTTGAGCCACTTCTTAGAGTAACGAAAATAAAAACACAAACAAATGGGACCTAATTAAACTTCAAAGCTTTTGCACAGCAAAGGAAACCATAAACAAGACAAAAAGGTGACCCTCAGAATGGGAGAAAATATTTGCAAAGAAAGCAACTGACAAGGGATTAATCTCCAAAATATACAAACAGCTTATGCAGCTCAATATCAAAAAAACAACCCAATCAAAAAATGGGCAAAAGACCTAAATAGACATTTCTCCAAAGAAAACATAGAGGTGGCCAAAAAACACATGAAAAGATGCTCAATATCACTAATTATTAGAGAAATGCAAATCAAAATTACAATGAGGTATGACCTCACACTGGTGAGAATGGCCATCATCAGATTTTAATATAGTTTAAGGAAAATTCTACATAACTTTATTTCCATCAAAAGATATTTCCATCCTTGTCATTATTTATATTTTAAAGAAGGACAATTCTAATTACTGAAAAAAGATAAATATGAAATTTGCCCATTATCACAATTAATCATTGTCTTAACAGCAGATGGATTTTATTTAGCACCTATTATTGGGTTGGCCAGAAGGTTCGTTTGGGTTCCATAAGACATTATGGAAAAACCCAAATGAAGTTTTCAGCCAACCCAATACATTGCAAATGCTATGCTGCACATAATAACCATATCATTGCTAATCCTTACAACACAAATATTATCTCATTTTTGATATGGTAAAAGTGAGAGTTGAGGAGGTTATGTAATTTGTCCAAAGTGACCAAAACATGAACTGACTACAGGTTTGTCTGACTCCTGCTTTCCCAATTTTTCTAGAAATGCAGGCATCATCTTTCATTGGGGTAGGCTCAACTAGCCTACTGATACATGCAGACTTCTAATCCTAGATCTGTGTTACCTGCATTTGGAAAGTTTAACAGAAATAGCTTAATATTGCTTAATCTGTTCTGTGCTACTGTTGTTACAAGAATATTCAATTGACTCAGTTTTTCTTGTCTTAGGATATTGCTGACAACAGTAGAGCTTAAATGCTTTGCTCAGCAACAACAAATTATTCCAGCCAAGATACACTGATATTTCTGTATTTTCCTTTAAAGAGTAAATCTGTGGAAAATTGAACTGCATAAATACTACAGCATAGCTAAGACTTCAAATATATATAATGAGAATGGCATTTTATATTTCATTTGCCACAGAATTAAGGAACTTTAGAATTCAAGGGTCACTATAAACTAGTTCAAAATCAAGACTAAGTCCCAGAGGATTTGCAAAGAACTAGGACTAGAATACGGGTCTTATTCATATAAATGGTGTCCACCTAGAAGGTTGAGATAAATGTCTGAATGCATTAAAATTCAGGTTGAATGCTAGTTTCCTTTGTTTTTTAGTACTCATTAAATGCCTTCCATTGTCAGATGTTGTTCCAGGGAATGGAAGCCTGGTGATAAATAAAATAGGTAAGGTCCCTGCTCTTATGGATCTTATTCTTTAGTGGAGGGGAAAACAATTCACAAGCCAGAGAACAAACAAATGAAGATACATTTCGTATTTTGATAAGTGCAATGATGAAAAGTGCCGGAAGATTAAGGGATGTGAATGTGTGCATGTGTGCACACACAAAGGTGTATGTGGAATACTTTAGGGAAGACCCACCCAGAGGATGTGACCTGTAAACTGAGATGTCCCTGGAAAGGTAATATTTGAGACTCAAATGATAACAAGAACACTATGTGAAAATCTGGCATCAGGGTGTTTCCGAAAACGTAAAGTCCTGAGGTCTCTAAAAGTTTGGATCATTTGAGTAAATAGAATTAAGGCCAATATGGTTAAAAGACAGTGAAGAGGGCTTCCCTGGTGGCGTAGTGGTTGAGAGTCCGCCTGCCGATGCAGGGGACATGGGTTCGTGCCCCGGTCCGGGAAGATCCCACATGCCGCGGAGCGGCTGGGCCTGTGAGCCATGGCCACTGAGCCTGCGCGTCCGGAGCCTGTGCTCCGCAACGGGAGAGGCCACAGCAGTGAGAGGCCCGCATACCACAAAAAAAAAAAAAAAAAAAAAAAAAAAGGACAGTGAAGAGTGGGGCTTAGAATTTTCTACATGGAAGGGGCCTGAAGAATAAATCTGTTTGGAAGTAGAGGTTGGGACATTATCATGAGCCTTACAAGCACATTGTTTTTACTTTGACTACAAATTTCTCTGGGACAACTTTGAGAGGGCAAATAGAAATTACAGGGATCTTAAAGCTCCCACTTTGACATGCACAAGCTACGCTGGTGTCTGCTTGGGGGAGCTGTAGACAGATGTTAGATCATGTATGTCTGATCAGATCATGTGGTGCATATTAGGTAGTTTAGATGTATTCTAAGTGTAGTATTAAGTGATATGATTTGTTTAATGTATTTTCAAGGATCAGTCTAACTGCTACATGAAGAATTTCATGGGAAATCTATTAAGAGATTAATGTTCTATGATTTATTCAATCATTTATTCAACTTCAGGTTCCTACTATGGGCCAAGCACTCTTCTAGGCGCTGAGGAAATAGCAGTGAATATAACAAAGTGAGGGCAGGAATACAAAAATAAGTAAATACAAATATCAGATGGTGATAAGTGCTTCATTTTAAACATAAAGCAGGAGAATAAGAAAGTGGTGTGTCTTGTTAAATTATACAAGTGGTTGGGTCAAGAATTTTCTGATTATATGGCATTTCAGCACAAACTAGAAGGCAATAAGGGGGTAAATAAGTCAATATTTATCTGAAGGACATTCCAGGCAGAGGGCCACTGTAAGTGTAAATGCAGTGGCTGGAGAGGGGTGTAATTTATATATATATATTTTTTCCTTCATTTTGCCAGAAAACATGAAGAGTTAGAATTTTGGCTTGTTTTTCCTGGCATATTTGTTGATTAAATATATAAATAAAATATTTATATAATACATATTTATAATTATATCTATAACATAAATTAAAAATATATTGTAAAATCTGTAGTCACTATATATTACAACGTCTAGTATACTTTGGAAAAGACAGTACCATTCAGAAAGTGGAAGAATGAGAGACCTACAGTAGTAATTCCCAAATCCTGCTGGATAAATGTGTTGCACCTCTGCCCTGGTGATAGGAAATACTCCCTGTTTAGGACACAGTTTGGCATCTGCTCTAGCTTCCCAGTTCATTTTTTTTCATGGCTCTTGGATTCTCCTTCTGGGAATTCTTTCATTTTCTATTATGCCCCTTGGCCTCATCTAAGGAGTTTACTGAAGAATATGCCCCCTTTAAAGGCTGAGCAATATCCTGCCCATAAATGTTTGGGGGTCTCAAAATTCCTCTTCAAAGAGTAAATATCTGTCAGTAATAATTTAGTGTTACCATACTGGGTGATAAATAACATTCTGATTGTATCATTCATGCATTAATCTGTGATTAATTGATATTTCTATCTCATTTCATTATAGACTAAAATCTTTTTTTCTCCATAAATGTTTAAGATTAACTAAAGCTACTAGGCATAGTGGATACAAAGAAAAAGATATATTTCATGTCCAAAAATTTTTCCATGAAGGAGATTGATAAGAATACAAAAAGTTATAGTATTGCCTAATAAGTGTTGTAATATTAGTTGTGTGGTGCTCTGGGGGCAGTGAGTGGTACCAGACATAGGTTTGTACATATGGTAATTTTTTTCTGAACTCAAATAATAAAAAGTGATTAGCTAGAGGACAAAGGAGTTTCCAACAGAGAATGTATAAAAAGCACAGGGGCCTGAGATTTTGACATTCATTTGGGAAGAATCAAATGACCTTTCATGGCTGAAATATAGCCCATCTATGGGGAAGTGAGAGGTGGAGAGTTGAGTTGATAGAGGTATGTTAAGAGATTTGTATTTTACCTTGAGGATAATATGGGAGATAATGATGTGTTAAAATAAGTATCAAGCTTAAGGATGAATAAAGAATTTGCAGGTAGTGAAGGAAGGGAGAGAGAGGTGATATTGGAGATTGAAGGAAAAGGTAGAAATCTAGACATTTTGATGAATTAGAGGGGTGTCAGTAGGGCAATGTGGAAAGAGAATGAGAATGTAGAGGTGAGAGAACTTTTTGACTGAGGGTGTGGTGGGGATGGGACTTGAGAAAAATTCTCAGCTTTTTTTCCTTTTTTTTGTATTAGTTTTTTTTTTTAATTTTTAAATTTTATTTATTTATTTATTTATTTATACAGCAGGTTCTTATTAGTCATCAATTTTATACACATCAGTGTATACATGTCAATCGCAATTGCCCAATTCAGCACACCACCATCCACCCCCCCCCCTACCCCCATGGCTTTCCCACCTTGGTGTCCATACATTTGTTCTAATATACAATATTTGTTTTTCTCTTTCTGACTTACTTCACTCTGTATGACAGTCTCTAGATCCATCTACATCTCAACAAATGACTCAATTTTGTTCCTTTTTATGGTTGAGTAACATTCCTTTCTATATATGTACCACTACTTCTTTATCCATTCGTCTGTTGATAGGCATTTAGGTTGCTTCCATGTCCTGACTATTGTAAATAGTGCTGCAATGAATATTGGGGTACATGTGTGTTTTTGAATTATGGTTTTCTCTGGGTATATGCCCAGTAGTGGGATGGCTGGATCATATGGTAGTTCGATTTTTAGATTTTTAAGGAACCTCCATACTGTTCTCCCTAGTGGCTGTATCAATTTACATTCCCACCAACAGTGCAAGAGGGTTCCCTTTTCTCCACACCCTCTCCAGCATTTGTTGTTTGTAGATTTTCTGATGATGCCCATTCTAACTGGTGTGAGGTGATACCTCATTGTAGTTTTGATTTGCATTTCTCTAATAATTAGTGATGTTGAGCAGCTTTTCATGTACTTCTTGGCCAGCTGTATTTCTTCTTTGGAGAAATGTCTATGTAGGTCTTCTGCCCATTTTTGGATTGGCTTATTTGTTTTTTTAATATTGAGCTGCATGAGCTGTTTATATATTTTGGAGATTAATCCTTTGTCCGTTGATTCATTTGCAAATATTTTCTCCCATTCTGAGGGTTGTCTTTTCGTCTTGTTTATGGTTTCCTTTGCTGTGCAAAAGCTTTGAAGTTACTTTAGGTCCCATTTGTTTATTTTTGTTTTTATTTCCATTACTCTAGGAGGTGGATCAAAAAAGATCTTGCTGTGATTTATGTCAAAGAGTGTTCTTCCTATGTTTTCCTCTAAGAGTTTTAGAGTGTCTGGTCTTACATTTAGGTCTCTAATCCATTGCGAGTTTATTTTTGTGTATGGTGTTAGGGAGTGTTCTAATTTCATTCTTTTACATGGAGCTGTCCAGTTTTTTCAGCATGACTTATTGAAGAGACTGTCTATTCTCCATTGTATAGCCTTGTTTCCTTTGTCATAGATTAGTTGACCATAGTTGTGTGGGTTTATCTCTGGGCTTTCTATCTTGTTCCGTTGATCTATCTTTCTGTTTTTGTGCCAGTGCCGTATTGTATTGATTACTGTAGCTTTGTAGTATCGTCTGAAGTCAGGGAGTCTGGTTCCTCCAGATCCGTTTTTTTCCCTCAAGACAGCTTTGTCTATTCGGCGTCTTTTGGATCTCCATACAAATTTTAATATTTTTTGTTCTAGTTCTGTAAAAAATGCCATTGGTAATTTGATAGGGATTGCATTGAATCTGTAGATTGCTTTGGGTAGTATAGTCATTTTCACAATATTGATTCTTCCAATCCAAGGACATGGTATATCTCACCATCTGTTGGTATCATCTTTAATTTCTTTCATCAGTGTCTTATAGTTTTCTGTATACTGGACTTTTGTCTCCCTAGGTAGGTTTATTCCTAGGTATTTTATTCTTTTTGTTGCAATGGTAAATGGGAGAGTTTCCTTAATTTTCTTTAAGGTTTTTCATCATTAGTATATAGGAATGAAAGAGATTTCTGTACATTAATTTTGTTTCCTGCAACTTTACCAAATTCATTGATTAGCTCTAGTAGTTTTCTGGTGGCATTTTTAGGATTCTCTATGTATAGTATCATGTCATCTGCAAGCAGTGACAGTTTCATTTCTTCTTTTCCAATTTGTATTCCTTTTATTTCTTTTTCTTCTCTGCTTGCCATGGCTAGGACTTCCAAAGCTATGTTGAATAATAGTGGTGAGAATGGACATCCTTGTCTCGTTCCTGAACTTAGAGGAAATGCTTTCAGTTTTTCACCATTGAGAATGATGTTTGCTGTGGGTTTGTTGTATATGGCCTTTATTATGTTGAGATAGGTTCCCTCTATGCCTACTTTCTGGAGAGTTTTTATCATAAATTGGTGTTAAATTTTGTCAAAACCTTTTTCTGCATCTATTGAGATG
>RJWK010011304.1:0-42191 GCA_004363435.1 Platanista minor | reverse complement strand
CATTGATTGATTTGTGTATATTGAAGAATCCTTGCATTCCTGGGATAAACCCCACTTGACCATGGTGTATAATCCTTTTAATGTACTGTTGGATTCGATTTACTAGTATTTTGTTGAGGATTTTTTGCATCTATATTCATCAGTTATATTGGCCTGTAGTTTTCTTTCCTTGTGACATCTTTGTCTGGTTTTGGTATCAGGGTGATGGTGGCCTCACAGAATGAGTTTGGGTGTGCTCCTCCCTCTGCTATATTTTGGAAGACTTTGAGAAGGATAGATGTTAACTCTTCCCTACCTGTTTGATAGAATTCGCCTGTGAAGCCATCTGGTCCTGGGCCTTTGTTTGTTGGAAGATTTTGAAACACAGTCTTAATTTCATTGCTTGTGATTGGTCTGTTTATATTTTCTATTTCTTCCTGGTGTGGTCCTGGAAGGTTGTGCTTTTCTAAGAATTTGTCCATTTCTTCCAAGTTGTCCATTTTATTGGCATAGAGTTGCTTTTAGTAATCTCTCATGATCCTTTGTATTTCTACAGTGTCAACTGTTACTTCTCCTATTTCATTTCTAATCCTATTGATTTCAGTCTTCTTTTTTTTCTTGATGAGTCTGGCTAAAGGTTTATCAATTTTGTTGATCTTCTCAAAACCAGTTTTTAGTTTTGCTATTGATTCCTTCATTTCTTTTTCATTTATTTCTAATCTGATCTTGATGATTTCTTTCCTTCTGATAACTTTGTTGTTGTTTTTGTTGTTGTTGTTGTTGTTCTTTCTCTAATTGCTTTAGGTGTAAGGTTAGGTTGTTTATTTTATATGTTTATTGTTTCTTGAGGTAGGATTGCACTGCTATAAACTTCCTTCTTAGAACTGCTTTTGCTACATCTCATAGGTTTTGGGTCATCGTGTTTTCATTGCCATTTGTCTCTACGTATTTTTTGATGTCCTCTTTGATTTCTTCAGTGATCTCTTGGTTATTTAGTATTGTAATGTTTAGCATTCATGTGCTTGTATTTTTTACAGATTTTTTCGTGTAATTGATGTCTAGTCTAATAGCGTGGTCAGAAAAGATACTTGATATGATTTCAATTTTCTTAAGTTTACCAAGGCTTGATTTCTGACCCTAGATGTGATCTATCCTAGAAAATGTTCCATGAGCACTTCAGAAGAATGTGTATTCTCTTGTTTTTGGATGGAGTGTTCTATAAATATCAATTAAGTCCATCTTGTTTACTGTATCATTTAAAGCTTGTGTTTCCTTATTTTTTCCATTTTGGATGATCTGTCCATTGGTGAAAGTGGGGTGTTAAAATCCCATACTATGATTGTGTTACTGTCAATTTCTCCTTTTATGGCTGTTATCATTTACCTTATATATTGAGGTGGTAATGTGTTTGGTTCATGAATGTTTACAATTGTTATATCTTCTTCTTGGATTGATCCCTTGATCATTATGTAGTATCCTTCTTTGTCTCATGTAATAGTCTTTATTTTAAAGTCATTTTGTCTAATATGAGAATTGCTACTCCAGCTTTCTTTTGATTTCCATTTGCATGGAATATCTTTTTCCATCCCTTCATTTTCAGTCTGCATGTGTCCCTAGGTCTGACGTGGGTCTCTTGTAGACAACATAATATGTGTCTTGTTTTTGTGTCCATTCAGCCAGTCTATGTGTTTTGGTTGGAGCATTTAATCCTTTTACATTTTAAATAGTATCAATATGTATGTTTCTCCTACCATTTTCTTAGTTGTTCTGGGTTTGTTATTGTAGGTCTTGTCCTTCTCTTGTGTTTCCTGTCTAGAGAAGTTCCTTTTGCATTTGTTGTATAGATAGTTTGGTGGTGCCAAGTTCTCTTAGCTTTTGCTTGCCTCTAAAGATTTTAATTTCTCTATTGAATCTGAATGAGATCTTTGCTGGGTGGAGTAATCTTGGTTGTAGGTATTTCCCTTTCATCACTTTAAATATGTCCTGCCACTCCCTTTTGGCTTGCAGAGTTTCTACTGAAAGATCAGCTGTTAACCTTATAGGGATTCCCTTGTATGTTATTTGTTGTTTTTCCTTACTGCTTTTAATATTTTTTCTTTGTACTTAATTTTTAGTAGTTTGATTAATATGTGTCTTTGCATGTTTCTCCTTGGATTTGTCCGGTATGGGACTCTCTGTGCTTACTCGACTTGATTGACTATTTCCTTTCCCATATTAGGGAAGTATTCAACTATAATCTCTTCAAATATTTTCTCAGCCCCTTTCTTTTTCTCTTCTTCTTCTGGGACCCCTATAATTCGAATGTTGGTGTGTTTAATGTTGTCCCAGAGGCCTCTGAGACTGTCCTCAATGATTTTCATTCTTTTTTCTTTATTCTGCTCTGTGGTAGTTATCTCCACTATTTTATCTTGCAGGTCACTTATCCATTCTTCTGTCTCATTATTCTGTTATTGAGTCCTTCTAGAGAATATTTTAATTTCATTTATTTTGTTTTTCATCATTGTTTATTTGCTGTTTTGTTCTTCTAGGTCCTTGTTAAACATTTCTTATATTTTCTCCGTTCTATTTGCAAGATTTTGGATTTCTCTTCTTTCAGGTAGACTACTTCCTCTTCATTTATTTGGTCTGGTGAGTTTTTACCTTGCTCCTTCATCACTGTGTGTTTCTCTGTCTTCTCATTTTGTTTAACTTACTGCTTTTGTGGTCTCCTTTTCACTGCTATACATTTGTAGTTTCCGTTGTTTTTGTGTCTGCCCCCAGGGGCTAAGGTTGGTTCAGTGGGTTGTGTAGGTTTCCTGGTGGAGGGGACTGGTGCCTGTGTTGTGGTGTATGAGGCTGGATCTTTTCTTTCTTGTGGGAAGAAACGTGTCCTTTGATATTTTGGGGGGTGTCTGTTACCTTATTATGATTTTAGGTAGCCTCTCTGCTAATTCGCGAGTTTGTGTTCCTGTCTTTCTCTTTGTTTGGCATATGGTGTCCAGCACTATAGCTTGCTGGTCTTTGAGTGGAGCTGGGTCTTACCATTGAGATGGAGATCTCTGGGAGAGCTATCACTCTTTGATACTACATGGAGCCAGGAGGTCTCTGGTGGACTAATATCCTGAACTTAACCCTCCCACCTCAGAAGCACAGACCTGACACCTGGCCGGAGCACCAGGACCCTGTCAGGCACATGGCTTAGAGAAAAGTGAGAAAAATAGAAAGAAAGGAAGAACAAAAAATAAAATAAAGTTACTAAAAAAATAAAATAAATTACAAATAAAAATATTTAAAATTATTAAAAAAAAGAAAGAAAGAAGAGAGCAATCAAGCCAAAAAACAAATCCACCAATGATAACAAAAGCTAAAAACTGTACTAAAAAAAAGAGGAAAAAAAGAAAAAGGACAAACAGAACCCTAGGACAAATGGTAAATGCAAAGCTATACACATAAAATCACACAAAGTCCACTGCCTCAATTTTGGGATGATTCATTGTCTATTCGGGTATTCCATAGATGCAGGGTACATCAGGTTGATTGTGGAGATTTAATCTGCTGCTCCTGAGGCTGCTGGGAGAGATTTCCCTTTCTCTTTGTTCGCACAGCTGCCGGGGCTCAGCTTTGGATTTGACCCTGACCCTGCATGTAGGTTGCTGGAGGGCGTTTGTTCGTTGCTCAGACAGGACAGGGTTAAAGTAGCAGCTGATTAAACGGCTCTGCCTCACTCAGGCCGCGGGGAGGGAGGGGTACGGAATGTGGGGCAAGCCTGCGTTTGTAAAGCCCAGCCTGACGATGCAGCACCCTGAAGTGTGCTGTGTGTTCTCCAGGGGATGTTCTCCCTAGGTCATGGGACCCTGGCAGTGGCAGGTTGCACAGGCTCCTGGGGTGGGGTGTGGGAGTGTGTGGAGAGTGACCTGTGCTTGCACACAGGCTTCTTGGTGGCTGCAGCCACCACCTTAGCATTTCATGCTTGTCTCTGTGGTGTGCGCTGATAGCCGTGGCTCACGTCCATCTCTGGAGCTCATTTAAATGGTGCTCTGAATCTCCTCTCCTCACACACCCCAAAACAATGGTCTCTTGCCTCTTAGGCAGTTAAGGATTTTTCTTGGACTCCCTCCTGGCTAGCTGTGGAGGACTAGCCCCCTTCAAGCTGTATTCATGTAGCCAACCCCAGTCCTCTCCCTGGAATCTCATCTCCGAAGCCGGTGCCTCAGCTACCAGCCCCCACCCGCCCTGGCGGGTGAGCAGACAAGCCTCTCAGGATGCTGAGTGCTGGTTAGCACCGATCGTCTCTGCCGGAATCTCTCCACTTTGCCCTCTGCACCCTTATTGCTGTGCTTTCCTCCGTGGCTCTGAAGCCTCCCCCCTGTCACCACCCCCGCCCCCGGTCTCTGCCAGTGAAGGGGCTTCTAGTGTGTGGAAACTTTTCTTCCTACACACCTCCCTGCCAGCAGTGCTAGTCCCATCCCTATTCTTTTGTCTCTATTTTTTCTTTTTTGTTTTGCCCTACCCAAGTACGTGGGGACTTTCTTGCCTTTTGGGAAGTCTGAGTTCTTCTGCCAGTATTCAGTAGGTGTTCTGTAGGAGTTGTTCCACATGTAGATGTATTTCTGACGTATTTGTGGGGAGGAAGGTGATCTCCATGTCCTACTCCTCCACCATCTTGAAGGTCTCCTCTATTTTGTGGTTCTTTTTCAAAATTGTTTTATCTAGCTTAGTTCCTTAGCCTTTACAAATACATCTTAGTATAATCTTGCCTATATCTACCAAACAAACAAAACAAAACAAAAAAACCCTTACTGGCACTTTCATTAAAAAATGCATTACGGTGCTTTGTGACCACCTGGATGGGTGGGATAGGGAGGGTGAGAGGAAGGGAGACACAAGAGGGAGGAGATACAGGAACATATGTATATGTATAATTGATTCACTTTGTTATAAAGAAGAAACTAATACCATTGTAAAGCAATTATACTCCAATAAAGATGTAAAAAAAAATGTATTAAACCTGTATATTAATTTTGAGAATATTGACTTGTTTTCTATGTTGAATCCTTCAGTCTGTGAAAACAATATCTCTCTCTAATAATTTAGCACATATTAGATTGTTTTTATTAACATTTTACAATTTTCTGCATATAAAACCTATATGTTTTTATTCAATATTTACCTATTTCATTTTATTAGTAATTTTAAATGTTATTGTATTTTTAAATATTATTTTTGCCACATGTTCACAGCTAGTGTACAGAAATCCAGTTGTTGTTTTTTTATATTGAAAGTATATCCTGTTACCTTGTTGGACTCACTCATTAGTTTGAAGGGTTTTTTGTTGTCGTTTTTGTTTTTGTTTTTTGTAGATTCCTTGAGGTATCCTACATGGACTATCATGTTACCTGCAAAGGGCAGTTTAATATATCTACTATTCTGAACCCTGTGTGTTTTATTCCCTTTCTTGCTTTATTTTTTGTTGTTTTTGTCTAGGTCTTCCACTACTAGGATGAATAGTAGTGTTGTGTACAGACATCCTTATCTTCTTCCCAGTCTATGGGAGGGAATTCAGTCTTTCACCATTCAGTATTATTTGAGCTGAAGGTTTTTTGGTAATTGTGCTTTATCAAGTTGAGGATGTTTCCCTCAAACCTATTTTTCTATTGTTTTATTTTCGTTAGAATAGGTATTGAATTTTGTCATGTGTGTGAGTGAATTGATATGGCCATGTGAATTTTCTTTTTAGCCTGTTAATATTGTCCAGTACATTGGTTGATTTTTAAATATTAGATAAGCCTTACATTCCTAGAATAAACCTGACTTTGTCATAGTGTATGCATATGTCTATATATTGCTGAATTCTATATACTAATATTTCCTTAAGGGTTTTGGTTGTCTATATTCATTAAAGATAATCATCTATAGTTTTCTTTCTTCTTCTTTTTCTACTGTCTTTGTTTGGTTTAGTATCAGGACAATAGTGACCTCATAATATTAATTGGAAAGATCTTCGCCTTTTTGTAATTTCTGGAAGAGTTTGTATATAATTAATAATGTTTTGTGTGTAGAATTCCCCAGCAAAACCATCTAGACCTGGGTATTTCATTTCCAGTTGATTTTAAATTACAAACTCAACTTTCTTTAATTTATAGGGCTATTCAAATGACCTATTTCATACTGTGTACATTGTGGTAGTTTGTGCTTTTTGAGGAGTTGATACATTTTGTCTATATTGCATGTTTACATGTGTAGAATTATTCATAGATTTTCTTATTATCCTCCAAATGACAGCAGTGTGTGTTATGATTTCTCCTATGCCATTCCTGATCTTGGTAATTTGGTGATTTGTGTTCACACACACATACATAGTCTTGCTAGAGAATTTTCAATTTTATTGATTTTTCCAGAGAATCAACTCTTTGTATAATTGATGTTCTTTGTTGTTTTTCTGTTTCCAAATTTCTTGAAATTTATTTATTCCTGAATGGAATTTCATCAGTTCAAAATAATTCTGGGATGACTTTTCTTTTTTTTTCAGCACTTGGAAAAAATGTTGTTCCACTTCCTTCTGGCCTCCATGGTTTCTGATGATGAGTGATATTCTAGTGCCCTACCATGTCTCTGCTGACAGCACACTTGCTGGGAGAAAGGTGTTGTTCTGCTGATTCCCATGTGACATACACTGACACCATGGTGGAGGCAGACATTTTTACTATCAGCTAAGGATGAGAGTCCCAGCTACCTACCTTGCCTTTCAAACACCACCCCAGGGGGGTAGGGTCTTTTTGTTTGTTCCCATTGGCATTTCCCAAAGTCAATTCTTCAACACCCAGTCTGTAACATATTAAGCAAAAGGAATACCCAAGAAACTCACCACTATATCACTTCTTGATTCCTGAGGCTCCTATCCAGTTTGTCCCCTTTGTTCCACCTTTCAGAGTCTTCTTATGTTTGTCATATCTATAATGCCCAGTGTTTTTAGCTGTTTTCAGAGGGAGAAATAGAAGGAAATGTGTTTAATGCATTATCCTGGAACCAGAAATCCTATAATGCATTATCCTGGAACCAGAAATCTTAAGTCAGATTTTTCTTTTACAGGTAAAGTAAATAGGGTTTTTTCATCCACATTTTTCACCAAAGAAACCTTCTTGACAATATTTTCCATTTCAAAGCCCCTTAAATGCAGGTAACAAATTTTTTTCATTCTTTTTTTTAATTGAAGTTACTGTACACTCTTATATAAGTTACAGGTGTACAATATCATGATTCACACTTTGTAAAGTTTATACTCCTTTTATAGTTATTATAAAATATTGGCTATATTCCATGGGCTGTGCTTACCTGTTTCTTTTCCTGTTTCATGCCTCTAATGACATTCATGTTTGAATGTCAAACATTGCAAATTTTGATATTTTGGTTGCTGGATACTTTTGTATTCCTAAAAATACTCTTGAACTTTTTGTTCTGGGACACAGTTAAGTTGAGTGATACAGTTTGATCATTTCATGGCTTGTTTCAGCACAAAGTCTAAGGTTAATTCTCACCACTACTGATGCAAGAAACTTCTTAGGACCCCATTAATCATAATATTTTCTGCTCGGGATTTTGGTAACAAGAAGTATACTGTAATCTGTTAAGATCCAGGCATTCTTCCTGCTGATCTTTTCAGACGATTTTTCCCCATACTTTTGTTAGTTTCCTCATATGCATGAATTCACGTGGCTGAATCCTGGAAGGTACCCTGTGAAGATCTCTCCTTCTCTCCATGCAGCTCTCTCCTCTTGGGGTTCTGCCCTGTGAACTCAGGATGCCTTGCCTGCTCTTGAGGTTTGGTTCTGTTCAATCTTCAGGTCAACCACCAGGTTTTCCTTGGTTCCCCCTCTCTCCACTGTAGTCTAAACCCCTTCTCAAGGCAGTAATCTGGGACAACCTTAGGGCTCAACTTGTTATCATTGGGTTTTTTCCCCACTACTCAGGAATCGCTGTACTTCAGTGCCTTGTTGACTACTGTCTTGATAATAATTGTTCCATTTTTTTTTTCTGTATTCTTTTAGGAAGGGGGATAAATCTAATTCCTCTTACTTCATCTTGGCAGGACATGAAAGTCTGAGAGAACGATTCTTAACCCTGGATACAATATCCCACTTGCATATTAACAAAGCAGCAGCCCTCACAAGTAAAGGAGTAGTAGGCATTGATAAGACATTCACAGAGTCCAGCGTTGTCTTCTCACAGATCTTCACTCATCCATACCTCTATTGGGATGAAAATCAACACTTGAGATGCTATTTGGTGGGGTGGAAATTCTTGAGACGAGGGTGTGTAAAGATAAGGGGAAAAATGAACTTCAGTTTATGTGTTTCAAGTTAAAGGGTTTTTTTTTGTTTGTTTTTTCAGAGAATCATATAACATGGGGCTCTTAGACACGTTTGAGAAAATGAGCTCAGTTGGATAAAGTTTCAACGGGATCGATTTATAGAGAAATCTTTCTGAAGATGCTCCAAGAGGGATACCAAAACTCAAACCCACATCTCCAGACTTTCCATCCAAAAACAAACAGGCAAAACAAAAAGAAATGTGCCTAGAGAAGGCAGGAGGTGAGGAATAGAAAAATAAAAATAGATGTATCTGCTCATTCATTTATTATCCATGTATTTATACCTATTAATTATTCATCTACTGTGGAGCTAGGCCAATATAATACATTTGGTTCAGGAAGGAAAACTTCTCTCATCACTTCAGCCTTTTCCACTCTGTGGTCACCACCCCCCCACCCCGCCAACTTTTAGCCACCACCAAGTGTTCACAACAGTTCCCTGATGGTCTGTGTATTACGATCATACTACTTACCACCTTTCCTGAGGGTCTGCCCACCAGATGCAATTTAAGTATCTTAAAGGTGTAACAGCACCCCTCAGACTTGGGCCTGTGCAGCAACTTCACTACTTCTAAGCCAAGACTTGGAGGGATGAAGGGGCTTTCCTGCTTTCCTGTAAGTGGGAAGCATGGAGTCAAGCGGTGAATCGAGCCTGAACAGGAATGGTGAAGACCAAATAGTTGTTCTGCCTCCACAAAGCACACTTTTCTCCAAAACTTGAAAGTTACCTTTGGATAGTCTTCCTTTCCTAAAAAAGCTGACCGGACTTATTTTTCCATATTTCTGTCTATTCAGTTTCTTGTATGAGTGATAGTGGGGAGAATCACTTTGATTTAGTCATGGGATTATTGTCAGAATTAAATGAGCTAATCTATCTAAAAATATTGGGACAAAAAGGAAACTATTTGTCCAGTTGGATTTTAACCAAAGGAAAAAGTGCTATGAATATACCATTCTATGTTTTCTAAAAATATAAGGCCCTCATGACAATGGAAACTAGTCATGAGCCCATACAATGAACTTACTACCATTTCTTTTCCTTCTGGAGAGTTGGGAGGTACAACATTGCACTGTTTATAAAATGCAGTCAACCAAGGTACCTCTAAATTTCCAGCAAACTCTAAATCTTGTAGTAAAAGGAAGAAAAATTAAAGTTGCCACCTAGCCCAGACCAGCTGTGCCTCTTCACTGCTAGATTATTCACATGGAAAGTGAAAAATATCGCCAGGCTCCTGGATGTGCCATCTGTCACCAGCCTGATGTATGGCTGTGTGGAAACTCCTGGCAGAGGCCTTGGTTCTCTATACCTTTCCATCAAGATGACACCCACTCTCACCAGTACCACTGCTTTAGTCCTGAGGATTATTTGCTAAGGCCTCACGTATGCCTTGGCCAATGCTTTAATGTAGTGTCCTAGAAAATTCAGAAACTCCAAAAACTAGGCCATATATTATTTGTACTAGAAAGGAATTTGCCTATGTTGCTATTTGGTGTTTCTAATTACTTCTACCAATACATAAACTTCACTTCAGTTGAACTTCTTCTCTGGCCCCAAATTCACCCTTAAGTATCATCTGTTTGTTTCTACCCTGTGCTGTGACTCTTTCCTCCAGGAGAGCGGCACCTGCCCCAGCACCTGAGGCAACAGAGCAGGAGGCTCTCCACATCCACCTGAGTATCATCTCAGCCCGGCTCGCTCATTACAGACACGACCTTCCAGACTCTCCCACCTGCAAGCCCACCTTGGTGTGGCTCTATCTTGCCAACTTTGGGCATGCACTGAGGATAGAATGGCCCGATAAAGTGAACCAACACACTCTGGCTCCAGACACACTTGGGATCAAATCCAAATTGAGTCCCAATTCTGGTTAAATAACATCATCTCTCAAATCTCAGTTTCTTTACCTGTTAAATGGGGATAATAGGATGAATGATAAAGGGATGTTTCCAGGATTAAATGAGATATGCTGTATCTAATGGATACAATGCCCAATAATGTTAATTTCCCACTTTTCCCTCTTCTGAACTAAGTATAGAAATCAATTCTATTTTGCCTTGCAACTCCAACGATTAGCAGCAGCTGCCCAATTGCTCTGCTTTGAAGGATGCTGAGGCTGCATATGGATCCTTTGGGGAAAAAAACACGTCTGCCTGGTTAAGGGTAGATGGGGGGATGGCATGCCTGTTACTTACTCACCATTCCTGCAGGAGACTGTTCCCTAAAGGCAGAGACCAGGTGCATTTAACTGCACACCTTACTACTGAGCACATTGTATCAGTTTGTGTTGGTTGACTCCTTACATGATTGAACTGGTGGCTGAGTGAAGTAATATGTCAATGGACACGTGGCTGGACAGATGAGCAGATGATGGGTGAATGAATGAATTCTCATGTATACTGCTGTTTTCCCCTGCCTGCCTCTGGCACCTGGATTGTTTTAAACACCAAAGGATTCTTGTCTCCATAATGCCATCCCATGTCATGAATTAGATTCTCCAGAGGAAACTGCTCACTGGCACCCTGGGCTGTTTCTGTCCACATGATGTTAGCTCACAGCCTTGTTTCTGAGACCGAAGGACACTTATCAGGGAAAACATCTGGCAAAAATAACCTTGATACTGGTGATAACGAGTGGAACTATTTCTTCAACTCTGCTACATTCCTGCTCTGTGCAGACACTTTACCTTTATGACCTGCAGATGGTAGGAAAGTGATCTAACATTGTGTTATTAGAGTTATTCCAGACCCCAGCTGGACCAGGGAGAGAAAGTGAGTTTGGATTAAATAACTTCAGTCCAGAGGCTAAACTCTAATGTCTGCCAGGCTGGTGAAAGATAAGTCTTCCTTGGCCCCATACCTGAAGATTATGATTCTCAGGGTCTGTGTATTTAACAAGCTCCAAGGTAACTCTGGTGCATTACCAGCACCAGAACCTGCTCTATTTATAAGTACCAGCATCAAAACTAGGTCCAGGGGGCTTCCCTGGTGGCGCAGTGGTTGAGAGTCCACCTGCCAATGCAGGGGACACGGGTTCGTGCCCCGGTCCGGGAGGATCCCGCATGCCGGGGAGCGGCTGGGCCCGTGAGCCATGGCCGCTGAGCCTGCGCGTCCGCAACGGGAGAGGCCGCAGCAGTGAGAGGTCCGCATACCGCAAAAAGAAAAAAAAAAAACTAGGTCCAGGAAAAGAAAACGTTCCTCCCTGCACAATGCAGCCTAATCAGCATCTGCACACAAATTCCTTGGTATGGGCTGAAGGGGCTGCGCAATTTCCAGATGCGGCCCATCTCGGCCAGCATACACATGCTCTCATCCCCCATATGGGTTTGGGCCTGGCTACCTTGCTGTAAAGGGCTCTGGTCCTCACCTGAGGCTGTTTAGCCTGTGTTACTCAGGGGGATAAGTTGCTGGCATCTGGAACTCTATATTTATATGCTAATTTTCCCCCACACAAGGGAGCCAGTTCCCTGCAGTTTCCTTCAATATGGATATTTCTCTTTCGATGAATGTTTTCCCTGGGGACTTACTATCTCTTCTGCCTGCACACATCTCAGAAACCCAAGGTGGCAGGAACACACCCACGGAGAGAATATTTTTACAAGCCCTGAGGCAGTAGCCATAATAAATCATCTCCTCTTCTGCCACAGTTCACTATGAGAACTATTCTCAGGCCTGGAATTTTTACAGTCCTTTGTTTAACTAGATGGTAATAGGGCCCCAATTGGTATATGACCATGTTGAAGCACACCCAGTGCCTTCAAGGAGATAAGAATGGGTCCCAACGAAGGTCAGCAGGTCCCAGGACTTAGAAATGCAACCAAGCCACCAACTCCAAGAATTGACATAGGTCAGGGCTAGGTCAGAGACTGGGTATAATGAAAACTTGCAAATCAGCAGAGCCAAGGGTCAACATAGCTATAGAGCTTTGTTGCAGAATGGCAGAGGGCTGTTGGCGTGACATGACGGAGTAGATGAAGCCCTGACATGGAGTTCCATTGTGAATTGGAGGTGGTAGGAGACCAGATAGGGGACCTGGAGGTCCCAGCATGAGGTAAGATGTTAAGGCTAGTTGTGGCAGCCTCAGGCTGAGGTGTTCTAAACTGGTGTGGACCTGCAGGAGTTATGGTAGGAGCAACCACAGCAAGGCTTGGGAAAGGACAGGTATAAAGGTAGGCAGGCAGGGCAAGGGGATAGGGGAAGAGACCCAGGCCTGGGGAATGAGTTTCTTGGGCAGATCTCTTAGTCTGGGAGGGACTTGAAGCATGAAACTGGACCAGTACTTAGGTACTGGGCAGCAGTCTGCATGAAAGCCTGGTGAAGGATCTGAATACAAAGTGGGAGTGAGTGAAGCCAATCCTGATTTCTCTCGTTTGCTATCAGCATAGCATATCTTTCTCCATCTTTTTCCTTTTAACTCATTTCCATCAGCCATTCTTGTAAGCAGCACACAGTTAGGTCTTGATTTTTTAAAATCCCATCTGACCATCTCTGCCTTTTTCCCTTCAAACACCAATCTTCCTCCCTCCTTCTGGAACACACCATCTCTCTTCAGTGACTCCAATGACACATGTTAGGCTGCTTGAAGCTGACCCTCAATTCACTGACACCCTTTTTATTCTTGACTTTTGCTTCTCTTTATGTTTCATTTTGCATATTCCAGTACTTTTCTTCCTGTTCAACAATCTTTTTCATCCTGCCACATTTAATGCTGTTAATCTCATCCTATCTATTTTTTTCACCTCAAACACTGTAGCTTTAAACTCTAGCAGTTTAATTTGGGTGTTTGTAATATCTTCTATACCTCCTCTTAACCTTTTATCATATGAAATACAGTTGTAATAACTGCTCAGTAAACTTATCTGTTACTTCTAATATCACTATCAGTCCTGGGTCAGTTTTGCATGACTGTTTTTTGGGGGTTTTTTTTGGTCCTTATGGATTTGGTATTTCCTTGATTGTTTGTACCGAGGATTGTTTCCATTTTTGGGTGCTGACATTTTTTTCATATTTTTATAACTATTCTGTAAGTTGTTTTCTTTTTTTTTTTTTTTTTCCCCGTGTGTGTGTGTTTGTGTGTAAGCTACTTGGTCCTTTCTGGTTTACTTTTAAGGTTTGCTTTTTTGTGAGGCAGAGCAGAAGCAGTGCTCTGGAGCTAATTATCCCCATTACTAAGATACCATCTTTCCAAGTCCTCTACTCAATGACTCATGAATTATGTGTTTTCTGATTTGGCTAGTAGGAACAGATGCTGTTCCCCGTGTGAGTGCGGACACCATATCCTCATAGGTGGGCCTTCCACTGCTCTTGACTGGTTTCCTCCTATGAATGTGTGGACCAGGGCTTTTCTGAACAATCAGGCTAAACCCTCTACAGGTCTCCACGGCTCCCTTTCTGGGCAGCCCTCTCCTCTGTGGTGCTCCGTCCCACGAACTCCAGCTGTCTCAGTCTCCCTGGACTTGCAATACCATCTCCTCAACTCAGGGAGACCTCCATGCTCTGCATCAGCTCCTTCTTTCTCCCCCGACAGCTAGAAGCTCTCCAAGGCAGTGAGCCATGGCCATCTGAGGGTTCATCTCATGTGGCTTTCACTTGCCAGGGATCCCTGTCCCCCTTTGCTTAATGCCTTGTGTCTTAAACACTGTTACTTCATATATTTGGTCCATTTTTTGCTGTTGTTTTGGACAGGAGGATAAATCTTGCTCCTCTTACTTGGCCTGGAAGCAGAAACCCCAGATAATCACTTCTACATTTTAATTCTTGGTATGTTTATGTGCCACTAAAACATGTCAACTAAACCCTCACTGAAGTTTATGTTCTATATCCAGACAACAGCAGGAACTATCCTTCACTTAGCATTTGCTGTGTGATAGGCATTGCTGTATTATTTCTAATTCTTATGGGAAACCCTGTGATGTGAACATTGCTATCCTCACTTTACTGGTGAGAAAATGGGACCGAGCAAGATAACGGTGTGTCGATAGTAGGATTTAAGAGGTCATTTACCTGGATCACTGTAAATTTGAAAGTAGGTCTCCTCTCCTACACAGGTTGCCCAAGTTGTGAGAAAACATCCTTCTGGATGTGCTGTGCCCTGTGACACAGGGTATCCACTTTAAGTAAAACTGCCAGTAGTCTCCAGGGGGATTCCACAGCAGAGTCCATGGATGCCAAGGAATCTGTTCCTAGCACAGCCTTTGATAAGGTGCAGACTGAAGCCCTCCTCTCCCCACTGGCCTGGGACCATGACAGGAGCCACATACAGAGACAGGTGCTTCTCTGCAGAGGGCAGGGATGCTTGGCAAGACCGATTTGATGCAGCTGCCAGAGGCCCAACCTCCACAGACTCCTAATGGGCCTGACTCTGTCAGACGGAAGTCAGATGCCTATCATGGTCACCACGCCCTACGCCCCATGAGTGACAAGGCCCATTGAGCTCCTGTCACTGAGCCGGAAACCTGAACCCATCAGGCCTCTGGGATGGCTGTGATCAGGGAAAGCCTCATGTTCTCACCTCTCCTTTTCTGTCTGCAGGGAGGCTGACAGATGTTCCCCATGCTCCAGATAATTTCTGAACATCAACTAGATAGAAGAGCCTTAGGTCCAGGTGGACCTCTTTTAGGGAGAAGCCTCTGGAGGAGGTGCCAGAGGATCAGACCCTCAGCTCAGTTGCTAGGTCTGAATTTCCTGCCTGAATATAAAGTGAAGGAAGGTCTGTCTTGCTTACTTTGTTTAATGGTCATGAAGTTTAGTGAGATTTTACTAAATCCTTCATTTATTCTGCGAATATTTTCCCAGTCCTATGGCTTCTCTAAGTGCTGCGAACACAGTGGAAAAGCCACAGATGAGTCTCCGATCTGTGGGAGCTCATAGCTGAGGGAGGTAGTGGACCAGGAAATTGACTACATTTTGCACTGTGGTCTGGGCTACATGGCAGGGGATGAGGAGGGATTATAATGAGGGAAAGGAGACCAGGGAGGAACATGGTAATTCAGGGATAATTGTGGAGGGCTGCCCCCAGGAAGTGGCACGAGCTGACCATGGAAGAAGGACTTGGAATTAGCAAAGGGAGGAAACTGAGGCAAAAGTAGTGGGCCTGAAAAGTCCTAGAGGTCTCCCAAACCTGTGGCAACTGCATGTCCAGGGCGACTTTTCTTCCCTTTTTCCTTTCCATCCTCAGCAGCAGCATCCTCAGCTGCCCCTTTTAGTATAGGACAAAGTTGCATAGTTCTCAGCTAAGAGCAATATAATTAACTAAAAAATGGAACCTACAATCTGTCATGGAGTTTACCAGCTGTTCCTGTAAAGATCCAGCCACCATTGATTTCATTATTCACCTTTCACTGTAGGATGTCGTTTTTCTGGATCACATAGAATAAAAATATTTATAGGCAGAAGGGCCTCTGAAATCATCTCTTTACCTTTCCTCTTGGGTGCAGGAAGTTATTCTATAACGTTTCTGCCAGACCATCATACTGCCTCAGCTCACATCCCTCCCCAGCAAAGAAGCAATCTATTTGTCCCAGTACTGTCTGTCTTTTGGGATCACAAAGCATATTATATATACACATATATATATATTTTCTTTCTACATGACAATCTAGGAGGCATCATCACTGGATTTTGCCCAACAGCAATTTATCAAATGACAGTGAATTTCCAGTTGCTTGGCTGTAACAGGAAGAGCAGTAGGTAGTGCTTGGAAGGCTGGTCTTCATTATTTAATGCTTTCTAAGCTTTCTGTTCATCCATGAAGTAGACACTTCTAGTGTCCATGTCACACCCCTCAGAGCCTCCCTGACATCAGACACGGCTGCAGTGGATGGCTCCATGGGAGTTCATACTTACCTCCTGCCTAATCCTACCTCACTTTCTCCTCTAGGGTTTTCCCAAACTTTGGAGCTCTCTTGATTGGTAAGTCCAGAAAAGGGGGTACCTCCACTGGGAATTACACTCATTCAGTGGGAACAAGACCCGTGATAAATGCCCCTCATCTTGCCTTCTGAGGGAGCTAGGTATTCCAGGAGCCATTTTTGATATTTCTCAGAGGTTCCAGTAGAGTCGTCACCATACCCTCAGGAGCCACATCAGTGACATACTCTGTGGCCCCTTTCCTTCCCCTGTGTCTCCCACTCCCTTCTCCCCTATCCCTGCTTCCCAGGATCTCCTTCTAAATAAACTTCTTCTACCCGAGTCCTTGTCTCAGGTTCTGCTTCCAGGGAACCCATGGAAGGAAGGGAGGTGGCGGCTGCATAGCCACCACGTTTCCACCCTCTGCCCCACCGATCCCTCCATCTCCAGGTGCACCTGCCTTTAAGCCATCTCAGGACAGCCCTTGTCATGGGCATCCTCTGCACTCAACCCACTCTGCTCTCTGTCCTTCTCAGACTCCAGAAGGTCTTATTTTCAGCAACATTGAAAGTATGTCATGCAGTGTCTCATCACCAGTATAGCTGTCACATCTTCCAACCTTATTTTTGTGTTAGTTATGATTTTTAGACATCTACACTTTGCACACGTTCATTGTAGAAAAATACTTATTAACAATGTTGCAGCTGGGGACTGAGCCTAAGCGTCTTTATCTGGAAAATGAGGTGATAAAAATCACCTTGGCAGGGTTTTTTTTACAAGCAACACATGGTTGCAGCCCAGTGCCTGGCAACCACCAAGCGTACCTTCTCTACATATCCCTTTCCTCTTTTCATCTCTGAGACCTGGAGTGATGTCTTTATGCCAGAGTATTGCCAAGAGAACCCCTCAGTGAAATGCTTAATTACAGGGATGACTCCCTCATTTTCAGAAGCCAGAAGAGGAGCTATGGAAAAGGGGGAAACAGGATAATAAAGGTACTTGAAGTTGGAAGCTGACTCTAAGACACTTGCCCTGGTATGTCCAAATTAAAATCAGAACATCCTTGCCTTCATCTGTTTAGTAATAATAAAAATAGATTCTAAAAAAATGAAAATCTCACAAAGCCCAGGAAGGTGATAGTTTCTTACAAATGAAGACACCAAGGCTCAGAGAGGTAAAGTCACTGGTGAAAGCAGCACAGCTTCTTGTCAAACTGGCCTTTAGGCCTCTGCTTGGTAGGAAGCCCTCAGGAAGCCCTTTCAGCCTCTAAGGCACAGAGGACTTTCCCAGAAATTATGTATGATTCTTAGGTGAGGTAATAATTATACCACATTCAGGTGTTTTATTTTACTTTCAGTTTGGGAGACCTTTCTGTTGTTTTATTTTGAATTATTTTTTTAGAAGTTATAAATATATGAAGCTGAACTTAAATGAAATAATGAAACCATGGGAGAATCATGCAAAAGGAGGCCATACAATGGCAGAGAGGGACAGGTGGGGACAAAGAGTCCAGTGAAACAGGCTGACTTTGCTAATGATGGATGGGCACACTCCATTTGAAGTGTTTAGAGGGTGTAACGGAGCTAGATCCGATCTCCCAACACAATCTTGACTTAGCGGTATTTTCCTATATCCTTGATGGTGCTGTGGCTAATCTACAGCTCTGGATCTCCTCTAGAGAGCATGTCCTGTTCTCTCTCACTATCTTCCCTGGGAAGGCTGAGTCTGGGGATTACGATGAATTTTCCCACAAGTATAACCTAAACCTGCAAGTAGAATGCTGCACTGGTGAAAATACAAGTTTCTTATAATTATATTAACTGAAATTATGTGAGTTTAAGAAAAAAGCAAAAATAAAACAGGAAAGAAAGGAAAAAAAGGGAGGGACTAGTCCTCAGATAAACGATGTGGGACACTAGTGTCTGCCTCTTGAGGGAAATGTGTGTATTTATTGCAGACAGCAACATGGACTTGACACTGAACAGAGAAATTCTCCAACCCTCCTCCCACCTTAAGTATGGTAGCATTTGGTTCAGCTCATTTGGGGAACTGGTTTGCTGTGTGTCTCCTTTATGGGCTCTTTCACTGATGGTTGCTCTGAGCTGGATGCTTGGCTCGACTTCTAGGGCTTCACTCTTCACAAGGAGGTCCTGGCAAATCTATACTCTCATCTGAGATGTGGGATGAAGGGTGCTAGAAATGACTGCAGTGGGCTAGCTTTTGATGCAAAAGTGCTGCCTGGCAGGTTATTTATAGAGCAGGAGGAGTGGAGGCATGACGAGTGTAAACCTAAAATAAGAATCTTTTCAGATTCACATAAGTGCTGCAGTTAATCAAATCTGAGAGTGACAACACATCCAGAAAATTCCTTTATGTCTCACGGTGTGTATGTGTGACTGTGGTTTGTGAGTGTGTATTTCATTTTTCTGATAAAATAGGAGAGAATCTGATACCACCACAGCCTCCACACCCACTGTGAAATGCAGCTCTGTGATTTAACTTCTTCCCTGTCCTCTCAGAACAGATGGGGCTGTGCCTTACATGGCATGGTGACCTTTCCTCATTTATTCCCAGTTTTATCACTAGCTACTTCACTACAATTCAAATCAACAAAAACATCTTGAGCAATTATTATGTAGAAAGGCTACACTAACAAATGAAAAAAAACACTTTCTTTCCTTATGGAGATTAAAGGCAGCAAGGGAGGCAGATGGACCACTTGACCACAGCATGCCGTGGGTAGGGAGGGGACATGAGAGCCTGAGAAGGAGCGAGGCATTTCACTTGGTTGGGGAAGAGGAGGCGGGCAGGCTTCACAGGGGAGGTGGTAGGGAGAGTGTGCTTGGTAGGATGGATAGGACTTTAAGTCAAAAACAGGGGAAAATGAGATAGGCATTTCCTCTGTATTATGGACCAAGGTAACAGCAAATGTGTAGACATTAAAAAGTTCAGGGCGGGGCTTCCCTGGTGGCGCCGTGGTTGAGAGTCCGCCTGCCGATGCAGAGGACACGGGTTCGTGCCCCGGTTTGGGAAGATCCCACACGCCGCGGAGCGGTTGGGCCTGTGAGCCATGGCCGTTGAGTCTGCGCGTCCGGAGCCTGTGCTCCGCAACGGGAGAGGCCACAACAGTGAGAGGCCCCCATACAGAAAAAAAAAAAAAAAAAAAAAGTTCAGGGCATATTTAAGCAACGAGGATTGTTCTGGTATGACTACACACTAGGTCCAGGTTCTACAACCTCAGTAAAACTCATCTCAGATGCTGCAATGATTGCAAGGCTAGGCTCCCCTGCCAAATATTCAGATACAGAGCAGGAGTCAATTATGAATCTGTATTTGTAACAGAATCCCCAGGGGTCACTTTAGGGAACCTCATTTTGAGAAAGAGTGAGGTTGGAGATGCCTGAAGTGTGAAGTGAGAGAGACAAAGGGGAGTGGAGGGAGGGTTCAGGGCTGTGGAGAAGGCTTACTAATATCAGTGGAGTTTAATTCCATTCTGTATGTAACTGAAGAATTACCAGTGTTTTTGGAACCAGATGGAGGTCTACTGCATTAGCTTAGAGAGTAGGTAATAAGAACCCTAAATAAAGCACTGCCATTGATTAAAAGGAAGGAAAGATGTTAGGAATAGTGCAGATGTCCAAGTGAAGAGGCTTTCGTTCTGGACATCCAAGGTCTGAAATCAGGTCTGTCACAAAACTTATATATAACCTTGGGCAGGCGTGAAACTTCTGATTCTCAAAAACCTCAATAGTTAAATAAGGATGGTAGCAAATGTATATCTTTTTCTATACGGTTTTCTGTAATTCAGAGATTCTCAAATATGTGGCTCTTGATTGAAGACAGATCTAGATATTCCCTCACCCCGTCCCCTAGAAACTGGGTGAGGGCATGTGACCTGGGCTTGGCCTTGCCCACATCTCACCTGGGTCTCTGAATTTTGCAGGAATGATGCAAGTCTGGAAGAGCTGAGAAATTCCTCATGGCAACAGTCATGTGGAGAAATCCATCAGGAGCTGTAGCACGGAGATCATAGAATCAGTGGAGGTTTGCCAAGTTCACCAACATGCACATCAAATGTCCAGCATCTATTTTGAGTTGTGACCTAGATTGGTTCTCCATCCTTCCCAATGATTTTGTGAGGAGCTGCTCAACAGCCTTCCTTTTCTTCTTAATTTAGTAGTCAGTGATTTACTGTTGCTTGTTGCACCTAAGGACTCTAACTAATGATATGAAGAATATCATGATAAAATGATATTTTATGAATATGAATATATTCATAAAATGATGAATATGAATGATTAAAATGCATTATTCATGAAGTCATTTTATAAACTGTGGACTATATTCTGTGGCTTAAAGACATATTAAGCCTCTGAATCTGGACAATTAGAATAATAACATGATTTATTTAATTTAAAAAGGAAGCTTTGAAGAGTTTCTGGGGAATTTGACAAAATTTGTTTCAGATGTGCTGAGTTTGAGGTAATGCTGGGACAACAATTCAGGCAGATAGAAAAAAAATTGGTGTATTAATTAGGATTGATTAGGCTAAGCTGTAATAACAAATAAACCTGAATGTCATAATACAACAAAGCATTATTTCTTGCCAGTGCAGCAGAGGAAAATAGAACATGGAAAAGATGGGGTCTTGTGTGTCAAGGAGTTAAAGCTTAGCTCTCCACTCTTCACTGTGGGCTGCACACAGTGACACCATGGTAAGCTGTCACTCAGCATAGGGCACAGCATGAGAAGTAAAGAGAGTCACTTTACAGTGGAGAAACCTGATCATCACTGCCTCAGCCAGGTGATCAAGTTTACATTAACAGTGATAAACTATATCAATCATATATACTCTTGATATGATGTGATAAAAATGGTATAGTACCTCCCCAAAACACACTACCCCAGTCTAATCATGAGACAAGCATCAGACAAATTCTTATAGAGGGGCATTCTGCAAAATACCTGACTAGCACTTCTTAAAACTGTCAAGATTATTCAAAACTAAGAAAAGTCTGTGAAACTGTCAGATCCAAGAGGAACCTGAGGAGACATAATGACAAAATGTGATGTTTTATACTGGATGAGTTTCTGGAACAGAAAAAGTAAGTTAGGTTAAAAATTGAGAAAATCTGAATAACCTATGGCTCTTAGTTAATAATAATGTGTCGATATTGATTCATTAACTATGACAAAGTTACCATACTAGTGGAAGATGTTAATAAAAGGGAACCTAGGCATGGAGTATATGGGAACTGTCTGTACTATCTTCACAAGTTTAAAAAATTTAAAAATATTTTAAAATAAAAAAAATATTTTAAAAACCTGGACTTTAAATACTTTGGTCTAATAGAAAAATATGTCACTTTTGCTAACATTACTTTGGCCAGACCTAGTCGCATGGTCCCATCTAACCACAAGGGGCCTGGGAGGGGTCTCCCTGTATACCCAGGAGGGAAAGACGACTGGTGATGGGCAAGTACTGCAAGGGGACAAGGAAAATCTCGGGGCAAAAGAGTCACCTCCAGAAAGGTGATGGGTGCTCTCTCCAAGGTGAAAGTGTGGGTGTGGTGAGATGAAGGCTAAGAAGAGAGCTTGGGGGTGATTGCAGAAGCTCAGCAGGTGGGGAAGGTGCTGCCAGGTGAAGAAGAAATGAGGAACCAGGTCCATGTAGTGACAGTGAGGTGGATAAGGACCAAAAAGGGGCAGGTGACATGTAGTAACAAACGGAAGGCCACAGGTCCCTTTGGAAAGCCTACCTCAGGATGTTGGAGGGTACGTGAATGGAGCGGGAGGAGAGATTACTCTTTCAGCAAGTAGCAATAATGGAAAGAATAAGAGCTGAAGGCAAAAATACATCAAAGTAAGAGCATTTCATGCATGAGATTTAAAAAGTTAATCTTTCTCTTTCTGACTTACTTTACTCTGCATGACAGACTCTAGGTCCATCCACCTCACTACAAATAACTCAATTTCATTTCTTTTTATGGCTGAGTAGTATTCCACTGTATATATGTGCCACATCTTCTTTATCCATTCATCCGATGATGGACACCTAGGTTGTTTTCATCTCCTGGCTATTGTAAATAGAGCTGCAATAAACATTTATACCGTATGCTAACACATTCCTGGCTATTGTAAATAGAGCTGCAATAAACATTTATACCGTATGCTAACACATATATATGGAATCTAAGAAAAAAAAATTTTAAATGCCATGAAGAACCTAGGGGTAAGACAGGAATAAAAACACAGACCTACTAGATAATGGACTGGAGGATATGGGTAGGGGTAAGGGTAAGCTGTGACAGAGAAAGTGGCATGGACATATATACACTATCAAATGTAAAATAGATAGCTAGTGGGAAGCAGCCGCATAGCACAGGGAGATCAGCTCGGTGTGTTGTGAACACCTAGAGGGGTGGGATAGGGAGGGTGAGAGGGAGGGAGATGCAAGAGGGAAGAGATATGGGAACATATGTATATGTATAACGGATTCACTTTGCTATAAAACAGAAACTAACACACTATTGTAAAGCAATTATACTTCAATAAAGATGTGAAAAAAAAAGTTAATCTTGAAGGAAAAAAACGTTTTTTTTCCGTTTAAAGTGACATTTCTGTTCTTGACCTCACCTTTACTGACGTTCCTCTAAAATGATATTTCAAGAGTAAGAACCATGTAGAAACCACAACACTGAGAATGGATCTTCTCCTTACCACCATCCCAGTGAAGACCCAGTGAAGAGGGTCTCCAGATATGGACCACAGGTCCCAGAAGACAGAAGGTAGCAGTGGGGCTCTGTGCACTGCATCCTGGGAAGGTCCCTTCCACACCTGGGGGTCATGGCTTTGGCAATATCCGGATGCAGCTAGGAGCAGTACATACTGAATGTCCAAAGATGGTATGTTTTTCATCAGTTTAGAGAAGCAGGCCATGGGATTAAGAAAAGATCCACTTCCATTTGGAAGAAAGGTACTTTTGAAAATTTTCTAGAAGCTAGAAATCATACTACTAGTCATGTAAATCAACATTCCTCTGGGACTTCCCTGGTGGCACAGTGCTTAACACTGTGCTCCCAATGCAGGGGGCCAGGGTTCGATCCCTGGTCAGGGAACTAGATCCCACACGCATGCCACAACTAAGAGTTCCCATGCCACAACTAAGGAGCCCACCTTCTGCAACTAAGACCTGGTACAACCAAATAAATAAATAAATAAATAAATATCTTAAAAATAAAATAAAATAGACTATTTTAAAAAACAAACAAACACACAAAAATTTTCCTCCATGTCCAGCTGTACTAATAACACCTGTAAGTAATACCAAGGGAGGCTAGGTCAGTCTTTCCTCAGGTAAGGTGCTGAAAAGAGGCAGAAGAAACCGTACAAAGCTCTAAACATTCCACACAGTAAGTAAATGGAGCTAACCTGAAGCTTTAATTAAAGTACATGTAGAGGGCTTCCCTGGTGGCGCAGCAGTTGAGAGTCCGCCTGCCAATGCAGGGGACACGGGTTCGTGCCCCGGTCCGGGAGGATCCCGCGTGCCACAGAGTGGCTGGGCCCGTGAGCCGTGGCCACTGGGCCTGAGCGTCTGGAGCCTGTGCTCCGCAGCGGGAGAGGCCACGGCAGTGAGACACGCGCGTACTGCAAAAAAAAAAAAAAAAAAAAAAAACCCCAAAACACACATACACACACACACACACACACACACACACAAAATAAAGTACATGTAGAAAATGATATACTGTGACAAATAGAAGAAAGTTTGGACATTGGCCTTTGGTGTCCTCAACAGGATGCAAGCATATAGCTTCTATGAAAATACAGCAGGAAAGTAAGTGGCTAGGACAAGCTGCACTAGGCATGGAACAAAGAGAAATGATGCAAGGGTTCAAGGAAATTAAACACTGAATAGGAGAATTGAAGGCAGGAGAGTGCATAACTGACATCATGGAAAAGTAAAATAACATCAAAAACAAAGTTAAATATAATTAAATATGATTTAATTATAATTAAAGTTAAATATAATTTCCAGAAGTAGAGGAAGAAGCAAAGAGATAATAATCATGACAGAGGAGATGCTAGAAACAGAAATGAAAATGGAAACTCAACCTAAGAAATGTGGTGGATACTTAGGAATAACAGAATCAATAGACAGGGACATGATTGAAAGAAAGTTTTTCCTATCTTAAAATAGCTTATATGGCCTCAGGATTCACATTGTTCCTGTCAGAAGTCATCCGTTCATCCTGGGAGATACCGTGTCTCCCGTGCCAGGCACCTCTGGGTTCACTGGCTACGTGTCCTACTATCATAGAGTTGAAGGGCAGCAGAGAGAGACAGGCAACAGGCAGGATAACTGCAGTTAGTGGTGACCTAGGGTAATAATTAAATATTTACCACATAGTGCAACATAAACCTCATGAGTCAGAGTGAAGGTCATGAGCAATTAAAACAGATGTTGAAACAAACAACAAAAATATTCAGTTCACTTTTTATATACAGGTTGAGTATAAGTGTCAGTGGTCAGTGTTAGGGAAAAACAAAAACAAACAAGCAAGCAAGCAAACAAACAAACAAAACCGTAAGGCAGTAGAAAGGGGTGGCAGTGGATGGAGAAAAGCTTGGGCAATGAACATCTTTTTGAAAAGGTGGCTTTGAAGCTTGAACTTGGCCTGTCAAACACCTTGGGGTGGAATATTACAGGCAGAAGAAACAGGAGGAACAGGGCACTATGATGGCAACAAGCCATCACAGCCAGGTGAGGGTTACCTTAGCATGAGTCAAAGGAGGCAAGGTGGAAGTGCGGCAGGAAAGGACATCAAAAAGGCCTTCATAAGCCAAACACACAGCATCCCACTAGCCATGGAGAGACTCTATCCTAAATTTCCCTGGGGTGATACTGCAGGTTTCTAAACAAGTGGCAACAACATGATTTATATTTTAAAGGGACTCACTTGGCTAATATTTAAGAATGGATTGTAGGGACGCAGAAGAGAGAGATCAAAAGAGATCAACCTCCCAGCTATGTTATTTTTTTCCTGAGGTATAATTGACATATAACATATTAGTTTCTGGTGTACAACATAAAGATTCAATATTTGCATGTATTACAAAATGCTCACCACGATAAATCTAGTGAACATTTATCACCATACAGAGTTACAATTTTTTTCCCATGCTGAGAACTTTTAAGATCTATCTCTCAGCAACTTTCAATATACAATACATATTATTGAAATATGTACAATATACAAATATACAATACAGTATTATTAACTATCATCACCATGCTGTACATTATATCCCCAAGACTTATTTATTTTATAATTAGAAGTTTGTACCTTTTGACCACCTTCACCTATTTTTCCCATGCCACACCCCTGCCTCTGGCACCCACCAATCTATTTTCCATATCTGTGAGTTTGGTTGTTTTGGGTTTCTTTAGGATTACACATATAAGTGAGATCATGTAGCATTTGTCTTTCTCTTTCAGATTTATTTCATTTAACAGAATGCCCTCAAGGTCCATCCACATTGTCTCAAATGGCAAAGTTTCCTTTTTATGGAAACTTTTTATCTATCTATCTATCTATCTACATCTTCTTCATTTATCTGATGGTCACTTAGGTTGCTTTCATGTCTTGGCTATAATAAATAATGCTGCAGTGAACATGGGAGTGCATATATCTTTTTCAGCTAGTGTTTTTGTTTCCTTTGGATAAATAACCAGGAATGGAATTGTTGGATCACATGATAGCTCTATTTTTAATTTTTTGAGGACCCACCATACTATTTTCCATAGTAGCTGCACCAATTTACATTCCACCAACACTGCACAAGGTTTTTTTCTTCTTGAAATGCTTGCCAACACTTGTTAGCTCTTGTCTTTTTGACAGTAACCATTTTAACAGGTGCAATATCCAGCTCCATTTCTGAGTTGCAGTTATGAGGGTAAAAATATTTATGAGCATCCAAAAATGAACAAGTCACAACTACATTCAAATTCAATTGGCCTTAGACCTCTTCTCTAAAACACAAAATGCAGGAGAAAGTATTTTAAAAGTCACAGGAGTTTTGAGGCCATTGAGCTACTCATTAGGAGCTGACAGCACAATGCCCTCTTACCCGTCTTCCTGCTGCAATGCCTGGTTCCCATGTCACTTGCTCAGCACTGACTGTGGGCAGAGATGGAACCAGCACCCCTTTCATATCTGGCTCATCTTTCCAAACAGATACACTGTGTCCCCATAACATTCTTCCCCTCAGAACTCCTAATAGAGCACTCTGCAATTATTGGGACAAGTGGGCTTTTTATGAGGGTTTTATTTTCTGATTGATGAGATAACAAGGGATCACAGGGCCTGGGAAGGTATGCTCCAGGAAGTGGAATAAAGGCTGAATTATGCAAATGCAACAAAAATAATAATAAAGTCAACAATGGATATGATGAAGTCAGGTCCTGATGTATGCTTGGCCTTTAAGCCATAGTATCAATAAGTAGTAAAAGGTAGATATTGAAATCCTCACATTTTACAGAAGGAGACACTGAGGATAAGGAAGGTAAACTAATTTCCCCAAGAAGTGAGAGAATGAAGGGTGACCCTATTTTATTTGATTCCAAAGCCTCTTTCAAAGACGGTCTGGATTTACCTGGCAGAGAGGGCTATAAAGAAACAAATCATCAAATGATGTGCAGCATCAACAGCATGAGGAACGAAGCAAAGTCTTCAGATTAATGAGCCTTGCATTCTACACTGGACTTAAGAGATCACTTTGGTAAAGTAAGGTTTGAAGCAGCCAGATGAGGATTTTAGCGGTAGCAATGCCCAGAGCAGTCAGGTTGGGGCTGCAGGAGGCCACCAAATACATTTATAAATTTACTCTAATTCAGCACTATTAGAAATGTCAAGTTTTCAATTTTTAAAATTTTGCTGCCTGAATCTATTTTTCCAAAATTGAATGAATGTTGTGGTAACTTTTTTCTTTCTGCTAAACAGCATTCACAGATGGCTTGCTTCCCTCAACATTGCACAGGTATCCTCTGTTACCTACAGATTTGTGCTTTCCCCAGAGAGATGACCAACCCCGGACCAATCAGATAATTGCTCCAGCAAGCATGCTGCCCAGAACTTCAAAGGGAAGAACGATACAAGTGAACTGTCAGTGGCCTTAAATTCAAAGCTGTGACCTGAACTTGAAATAGCACAAAGATATATGGGAGAGAAACCTCCATGGGCTTTGAGGGAAGAAAAAGAAAAATCATTTGTTTCTGTTTAAATCAAGCTCTGGTCCTGTTTGTGTTACACCTTGCCCTTACAACAGCTCTTGGCCTGCACCCCAGGGAGGTCTCCCCTGACCCCTTCCATTCCACAGGGTCAGGCCAATGTCCTGCTGAGGAATGTAATTACATTTGTGTGCATTGTCTGTGTTGCTTACCAGGTCAGACAGACTTTCTCCATGGGGTCAGCCATGAGGCATGCTAGCATTCAGAAACACACAGGCCTGGAAAAATTCTGATGCAGAATTGGGGGAGAAGACCAAAACTCCTGCACTGCAAAAGCCAGTAATTCCCAGCAGACATCTCAGGAAGTGCATAAAGCCTAGGCTACTCCTACATACTACTCCTTATCAAGGACAATGAATCCTAAAATAATTGGATGCCAGGGAAGAGCTTGTCTGAAGGCCATCTAAATTAAGCTCTTAGTTCATTTCTTTTAGAATATCAGATTTTCAATACGTATTAATCTTCCATTTCCTCTTATTTAGAGATTCTGGGGGCGGCAATGATATAGTTTCAGATGTTAAAGAATGTCATTCATTTAAAAAGTCAGGTAATGCACAGAATTAACACATTGCAAATAGATTTGTGTAGTTTTACCCAGTAACCTAGGTAATACATGACAAAGAGATTCATAGCTTTTGGATTAGCTCTCAGTACATGAGGAAAAGAAAAAAAATAAAGTCAGGGTATATAGCTGAAGATGTGCTTGTCAATAAATGCAGGTGTACTGTTACATAAATTAACAATAAATACAAAATAGAACTAAAGTATTTTCAAATATTTACACATATATGCACAGAATCAAGACAGAAAAACATAGTCAAATGAAATCAGGACTATCTGGCAGGTGGGGTTCTTAATGTATTTCATCTTCTGCTCTATAATTTCCTGTGGTTATTCCCGTGTTTTCTAATTTTTACAAAAAGCAGACACCATTCTAATAATCACAATAATAAATATTATCAATAAATACCCCCACCAACTAGTGATAAAAAGGAAGAAACAATGAGTAAATCTTATAGTGAAAAATATAGTCATTAAAATATGAATGGGTAGAATAACATCTAACTTGGACACATTAAGGAAATTATGAGTGATTTTTAACTCATCCAAAACACAAAACAGAGAGATGATAAAATAAAGGACATGAAAGATATATCAAGAGCCTGCAGTATCTATCTAACAGGAATATCAGAAATAGGGACATTGAAGAATGGTAGAGAAGCAATATTCAAAGCTGAATAAAACATGTATCTTTGAACAAAAACTATGCTTAACTCTCAAAATAATAATAAAAAAATACTAATCTTCACAGATCAGAGTAAAAGACATCACATAAAGTCAAAAGAGATAAAAGTAAGGAGCATAGAAAAAAGACAGATTTCTAAACAAGAAATGGCAAAAGTCTAACGTGAGGTACCTCATCTTCAAAAGAAAATGCCAGATACACATGGAAGATTAATTTTTAAGTTTTGATGGAGAATGGCTGTCAACTTTGGATTCTATAAGCAGCTATGCTTAATTCAAGAATGAGGGTAAGAGGTCATAAAAAATGTTGGAGTAGGGCATTTCAAGAATCAATGTCCATTAAAACAACTATAAACTGGCTATGTCTCATAGAATTAACATTTTGGGAGCTCTGGAATCTAATCTGAAATTCACATAAACCAGACTGTTGAAAGAAGGAGTGGGCAGCTGAAATTCAGTGAGAGAGCACTACGGCACTTTCACCCACCTGTCATCCCCATTCCTCAGCTCAGCATCTACTGTGAGGACTGCAGACCACACTCCTAGTGTGACTTGTTGGTGACAGGGAGCTGTTATGGACCTTGTTTTAAATATACTGTGGTTGTGCATTTTGACCTGTCTCCTAGTTCACTGAAAGACTGGCACAGAGGCTGACCTTTGTTTTGTCCTCTGTCCTCAGGATGGAGTGGATTTCTGGATGATGGTGGCGTCTGTCAAAAGATTTAAATATATATACAAACTATGACTGCATAGGGGTCAGGAAGTTGATTGGACAAGTGGCATACAGAACCCAAAGGACAGGAAAGAGGAAGTTAATGAGGAGGGTTATTGGGAGAATAAGGGCTCAGGATGTCCATCACATATACCAGGGAAGACAGAACGCAATGCATACACCCAGGATCACACACTTGTTCTGAGAAGACTTGAGAGGATGCTATACGTATACATGTGTCAGATGTATGGGCTCCACGCAAGTAGAAACTGATGGCTAAGGGAAAGTCATAGGTAGCATAGGACTGAAGTAGTTTTTCAGCTCAGAGCCAAGCTGAAAAGACTGAGTGGTTTTTTTTGTTTTGTTTTGTTTTGTTTTTTGTTTTTGTTTTTCTCTCTTTTTGACTTTAGGTATTTTAGGGAACCTCTGTCTGGTCACTGGACCAGTGAGCTGTCAGAACAGAGATGGGGATAATCTGATTTCCAGAATTCATACACTGTAATATTCAAAGATAATAAAAATTTACAAAGAATATGGGAAATATGGCTCATTCACAGGAAAATTAAATAAATCAACAGAAACCATCCTTGAGGAAACCTTGAAGAAAATCCTAGAGGAAACTGGATCTACTACAGAAAGACTCTAAAGCAACTGTCTTAAATATGCTTACAGAGCTAAGGGAAATCATGGGAAGAGGACTAAAGGAAATCAGGAAAATAATGCATGAACAAAATAAGAATATCAATTAAAATCTAAAAAATACAAAAAGTAAGCAAATAAAAACCATGGAGTCAAAAAACTAACAACAAAAAAATAACTGAAATGAAAACTTCACTAGAGGGGTTAAACAATAGACTTGAGCACACAGAAGAAAGAATCAGCAAGCTTGAAGATAAGGCAATTTAAATTATCTAAGCTGAGGAGAAGAAATTTAAAAAAATAATTTAGATAAGTGGTAGAGTCAGAAGGACTATTATACATTATCAAGTGTACAATGTAAGAAATATGGGGATCCCAGAATGGGGGAGAAAGAGAATAGGGGAAGAAAAAATATTTGAAGAAAGAATGGCTTCAAATTTCCCAAACTTAATGGACTACTTGAATCTACAAATCAAAGAATCTCAATAAACTCTAAGATACAACCAAATAAATCCACATCAAAATACATTATAATGAAACTGTCAAAAGACTAAGACAAAAGAAAACCACAAAGGAAAAGCAACTTTTCATGTACGAGGGATCCTTAATAAGATTTATAGCTGATTTATCATCAGAACTATGGAGGCTAAAAGGGTGTAGAATAATATATTTAAGGTTCTAAATAAAAAAATACCATTAATCAAAAATTCTATATCAGGAAAACCTATCCTTCAAAAATGAAGGAGGAATTTAGATATTCTCAGTTAAACAAAAGTTCATGGAGTTTGTCACTACAAAACCTATTCTTCTAGGAATACCAAAGGCAGTCTTTCAGGCTGAGATAAAAGGGCACCAGACACAAAGCTATGTAAAGAAATAAGGCACTCCAATAAAGGCAACTACATGAGTAAATATAAAAGTCATTATTACTGTATTTTTGGATTGCAGCTCTTTTGTTTCTTACATTATTTAAAAACCAATGTATTAATAAATATGTATAAATCTCTATAAATACACACATAATATATAAAGATGTAATTTGTGATAACAACAAAATAAAGGAGGGGTGGAGATATATAGGGGCAGAGTTTTAATGTTTATTAAAACTAAGTTGGTATTAATTTATATTTTTATAATGTAAATTATAATCTTTTTAAACACTAAGAAAATATCTGAAAGATATACAAAAAGAAAATAAGAAAAAACAAAATGGTACAAAACAAAAAACAAATCTGACCCAAAAATGTGGTGAAATGAGGAATAAAAAAGGTACAAGACATACAGAAAACAAATAGCAAAATGGCAAAAGTAAGTCATTACTGATTAATAATTCGTTAAATGTAAATGGATTAAAATCCCCAATCAATAGACAAATATTGGCAGAATGGATAAAAAAAACATGATGCAACTCTCTGATACCTACAAGACAGTCATTTTACAACACAAATACATTGAAAGTTAAAGGTACTTTATACAAGTTGTAACCTAAAGGGAGTTGGAGTATCTATATAATATCAGACAAAATAAAATTTAAATCAAAATGTGTTACAAGAGAAAAAAAAGACATATTTTGATAAAATAAAACAAATATAAATATATATACAACAAAGTCCAAAACATATGATAAAAATATTGACATAGTCAAAAGGGAGAAATGAACAATTCTACAATAATGGTAGCATACTTTAATACCTCACTTGTACTAATGAATAGAACAAAAAGATGAAGATCAGTAAAAAAATAGAAGACTTGAACAAATCCTGTAAAGCAGTTAGCATAATATTATATATATATATATATATATAAACACTTCACCCAGCAATAGCAGAATACGCATTCTTTCATAGTACACATTCTTCAAGACAGACCAGATGTTAGGCCAGAAAACAAGTCTCTATATATTTTTAAAAAATTAAAATCAAAGTATTTTATTTTAAAAATAAAAATCAAAGTATTTTTATCGAAGCAAAAATAAAAGTGAACAAATATCGAAAAGGTGAGAACAAAACCCCTTGATAAGTAAATAAATTTGAAAAACGTTTTACTAAGTGAACTGCTGATTATGATGGGGGAAAACAGAACATTGGTTCAACATAATGGATTAAAACTTCAGAGAATTTACCTCTCCTAATAATTAGCAAAATAAGCAAAATAAAACAAAAAAGGTACTGAAAGAACACCAATGATCTCCCATCAAAAACAACAACAACAAAAAAATATATAACTTAAAGCAACAACCTTTAAAAATTGGGGACCAAAGGCAAAAATAGAAGACTTTGATATGAAGCACAGCTTGACCAACAACACTTACCATCAAGATAAACTGGGAAAAAAGTCTGTATTTGTTCACAAGTGCCTTAAACACTGGAGAGAAGCAATCTTAGTTATACGCCCACATTTTTTTCTTCTTTTGCCCCCAGTGTTGCCAAAAATAGCTAATGGAGATAAATGGGGTAAAATGGATGTGACCATCAGGACCAAGTCCAAGAGACACACAACCACTTGGGGGGAAATGCAAAGTCAGAGGATTTCCTCATGGGAAGAGAATGCATCTCACCCTAAGACGGAGAAAATGCTGGTATTGTAAATATCAAAGTATCTTAAGATAAAGCAGAGATCAAGAGTTTAAGAAGAATATAGCCTTAACTTATCCCATTTCATCCAAAGAATACAATTTTACTTACATCAAAGCATCTTATCTATCATTCTATCTCTACCTATATGTCTAGGAAATGTTTAGAAAACATAATACTAATATTATGTATAGATGATAAAACTAGAAGTGATTTATTGTTTTGTTTTTAACTTTTTGCAAAGTTTAATTATTTAAAATTAGGAGGTGTTATTTTGAAAAATAATACTAATTTTGAGACTATAGGGAAAAAAGGCAGGAAGAAAATATGCCATAATATTCATAGTGGTTTAATATAGATGATGTAAATGTGGATAGCCTTTGCATTATGTAATTTTTAAAATCATTTCTTTACGTTTTTTTTTAATGTCAGTTTTTATTTTCCAGTATTAGATGTAATATGTGACAACCTGAGAAGTTACCACTCTTATCTTTACACCAAGAAAAAGCTAAGCAAACTGAAAATTCATAACTTTCCCTGTAGTCATTAGAGAGCTAATGTCTGAAGACAAATCATGACCACAAAGCCTTGGGACAGGCAAATACAAACAGTCACAGCTAAGAGTTGCCTAATAGCAAGGAGGAAGAGAAGCTACAGGTGCCATAAGTTAATAGAAATATTTAAATGATAATTTTGACTTATACCTGTAGGCTGAGAATGGGCTAACTTGAGAGTGAGAAATTCTTCAGGCCACATTCTTAGGAAGATCCTTACACTTACACAGTTTACCTCCAGTAAACCTGATAAGTTCTCACAATGAAGCTCAGAGAAAGAAACTCTCCTGGCTCTGATAGGGGGAAGGGAAGGAATAATCATTGTGAAATACACCCAGAACATTCTCCATAACAAAGATCTACTATCTGTAAGAAATGACTTTAGGGCTTCCCTGGTGGTGCAGTGGTTGAGAGTCCACCTGCCGATGCAGGGGACACGGGTTTGTGTCCCGGTCCAGGAAGATCCCACATGCCACGGAGTGGCTAGGCCTGTGAGCCATGGCTGCTGAGCCTGCGCGTCCAGAGCCTGTGCTCCACAACAGGAGAGGCCACAACAGTGAGAGGCCCACAAACTGCAAAAAAAAAAAAAAAAGAAAGAAACGACTTTAACAGAACATTATACCAGCTGGAGAAGAGCTCTGCTCCCTCCTAAGACACCTAAGAGGAGAGAAACAATCTATACAACTAGAGAAACACTTCTGAACACTCACAGCCTAGAGACAACAAGCCCAGTGAAAGATTGATACTTAATTATAAAATTATAGAATGTTTCCCTCCCTTACATATTTCCACCACACCAGTGGAACTTCAATATAATAGAGGTTTACAGCTGAAAAAACTGTGAAATGAAGACTTGCTGCAAAGAGGAATACTTAGAACAACCCAAAGTCAAAATAGGAGACAAAATCAAGAAAGCTAGAAGACTTTGAAGCCTCCATCATTTGTAGCTACAATAAACATTAAACACAGCCTGAATCTTAGCCAGATTAACAAAAATCTTCACACTAGAGATCTACTTATCTCAGTTTCCAGTATCTGATGCAAAGTGTTCAGCTTTCAACAAAACATTCCAAGGCATACCAAAAGGAAAGAGAAAACACAATCTGAAGAAAAAAACAAGCATCAGAACCAGTCACAGTTATGAAAAAGGTGTTAGAATTATCAAACAGGGAATTCAAAACACATGTAAATATGTAAACAGCTCTGGTGAAAAAAAGTAGAAAACATGCAAGAAAGAACGGTATGTAGGTGAGAGATGAACATTCTAAAATGAATTGGCCAGAAATGTTCAAAGACACAACAAATGAAATGAAGAATACTTTTGATGGGCATATCACTAGACTGAACACAAACAAGAAAAGAATAAGTAACTTGAAGGCAGGTAAAGAGAAAGTTGTCAGAATGAAATACAAAGAGAAAAAAAAATAAACAATTAACAGAACTAAGCAAAACAACAACAACAAATAGAACAGAACATCCCAAAACTGTGACAACTTCAAAATGTGTAAAATACAAGTAATTGGAATATTAGAAATAGGAGAAAAAGACAATAAAGCAGAAGAAATATTTGAAATAAAAAGGGCTGAGAAGTTTTCTAAATTAATGACGTCAAACCACATAAAGAGGGAGCCCAGAAAAACATTACACCATAAGGATAAATTCCAAAGAAGAGCTATACCTAGGTAGCTAGAGAACCCAGACGGGGGAAATCAACTTTACCTATAGAGGAACAAGGAAAAGGATGATACTAAACTTCTTGTCAGAAACCATACAAAAAGAGTAGAGTAAAATATTTACATTTTGAAAAACAGCAATTTCCCAGCTTAGAATTTATAGTCTGCAAAATTTTCTGTCAGAATTGAAGAGTAAATAGAGACTTTTATAGACAAAAAAAAAACAAAAAACCCTAATTTATTACCAGCAGACATGTCTTGTAAGAAATGTTAAGGAAATAATTCAAGTAGAAAAAGATTAATGAGGGAGGAGGAAAAATGAAAGAGGATAAGATCTTTTTTCTTATTTTTAATTGATCTAAAAGATAACTGCTGTAAGTAATAGTAACAATGTACTAGGTATTTATAACATATAAATAAGTGAAAAGAATGACAACAGTATCATAAAGAGAGAAGAGAAGAATTGGGAATATCCTTTTATAAGGTAACTGCATTACATGTAAAGTGGCATGGTGTTTGAAGGAAAATTTACATTACTTAAAACTACAGCAACCGAGATTTTTTTACTAAATGTATAACTGATATGCTAAGAGGGAAGGTGAAATGGAATGATATATTATAGAATGGTCAATTAAAGAAGTTCAGAATTCAAAAACAGAAGGGGAAATAAACAAAGAACAAATACAAGAAACAAAAATTGCAAACAATGGATTAATATTAACCCATCTCTATCAATAATTAGAGTGAATAGAAAGAAAAAATGACCTACCTATGTGTTATCTACAAGAAACCCATATTAAATATAACAATTCAGATAGGTTAAAATAAGAAATGAGGAAAGATATGCCTTGTTAACCTTAAGCAAAAGAGCTAGAGTATCTATCTTAACTTCAGATAAAACAAACCAGAATTAGGAAACTTATCATGCATTAAGAAAAGCAAAACATTATGATAATGGAGGCACTTCTCCAAAATATAAAACAATCCTTACTGTGGATATACCTAACAAGATCACATCAAAATATGTGAGGCAAACATATAGGAATATAGAGTAAAGTAGAAAAATCTACTATAAGAGTTGGAGACTTCAATACCCATCTTTCAGTAATTGATAGATCCAACAGGCAGAAAATGAGTATGGAAATAGTTGACCTAAAAGGCACTATCAATCAACTTGAACTAATGACATTTATATAAAAGTCCATCCAGCAGCAGCAGAATACACATTCTTCTTAAGCTCACATGAAACTTTTATCAATGTAGACAATATTCTGGACCCTAAAACACAACTCAAGAAATTTTTTAAATTGGAAGTAATACAAGGTATGTTATCAGATTACAATAACATTAAACTGAAGTTAATAACAGAAAGTTGGGGTGTCCCTAAGTATTTAGGAATTAAACAATACATTATAATTTAACACATGGAAGACCAAAGTCTCAGAGAATGTTTTTTTTTTTCTGCGGTACGTGGGCCTCTCACTGTTGTGACCTCTCTCATTGTGGAGCACAGGCTCTGGATGCGCAGGCTCAGCGGCCATGGGTCACGGGCCCAGCTGCTCCATGGTATGTGGGATCTTCCCAGATCGGGGCATGAACCTGTGTCCCCTGCATCGGCAGGCAGACTCTCAACCACTGCGCCGCCAGGGAAGCCCTCAAGAGAAATTTATAATACATTTTGAACTAAATGAAAATTAAAATACAACTTATCAAAATTTGTAGGATGCAGCAAAAGCAGCACTTAGATGAAAATTATAGCATTAAATGCAGATATTATAAAAGAAGAAAGATCAAATATTAATAATGTAAGCCTCCATCTTAGTAAGCTAGAGAAAGAAATTTATGCATAGGCAAGTGGAGAAAAGACAAAAATGAAGCAGAAATCAATGGATTTGAAAACAATAGAAAAAAATAATTGATTCCAGTTCAAGATGGCAATGTAGGAAGATTCTGAACTCACCTCTTCTGAGTGACACACTGAGTCTCCAGGTACTTATGGAAAAATTTCCTCTTAAAAAACCCAAAAGCCTGCTTGAGTGATGACTACACATTGGACAAGTGAGAACTAAAACAATCAAAGTGGGAGGAGAGATTGGAACAAAATAAACCCCAGCCCTATTGTGGCATCAGTCAAATGGGAACGAACTCAAAACCCAGAGCTTCTCCCTGAGGAGTGAAGGATTTGAACCTCGCTTCAAGCATGCCACTTTTTAAGACATACACATGAGAGATGAGCCCCAAAATATCTAGCTTTGAAAACCAATAGGACTCACACCCCAGATACACAAGACTCTAGCAAATTGAGAAACAGCTCTTAAAGGGCTCACACACTCAACTTCATCTGCCCAGGGCCCAGCTCAGAGGTAGCCAACTGTACTCAGACTTAAAGTGAAAGAGGCCCACCTACTTATATAAAGCATCAGCCCAATGGGCAGGCTCCTAAGGTAGCAAATACATCTAGGAACATGCTGGAACACTCTGAGGATGGAGACTGACAGATGCCATTTTCGCACTCTCCCTTTGTTGTCCCCCATAATACCAGTATCTCCCAGAAGGGAGCTTTTACATGAATCTGATGCCCCAATTTTTGTGACTGATGCCTAGAAGACACAGCTTGATTGCCTGGCTGTGGAGGCAAGGGGAGCTTGTTCCTGGTCCCATGGACTGTAATAATCAGAGTCACCCAGAAAGCTCAGCTCCCTGTCTGGTGCTTCAATTTTTGTGACTGATGCCAGGGCACACCTCTACATTGCCTGGCTTTGGTGGCTAGTGGGTCCCAGAGGACTGAGTTCTTAAACAATTCCAGGGCACAGAAAGAGACAACAGACCCAGGACCTCAGTCTTTCTGTGAAGGAGGCCTATTAGCTAATCATGACTGCATCCTGAGAGACAGGATTCTGATTAAACATGCATCTTGGGGCTGACTGTAATATTTCCCAGAGACCTTGTAGTTCAGACACTTTCTTCATGCTCACCCTCTGCTGCTTTTCAGATCAACAGTGTCTCCTGAAGGGAACATGTGTCTGGTGCCCTGGTTTTTATGTCTGGTGCCCTGGTTTGTACAGCTGATGCCCAGAGGATGCCCCTTGGTCACCTGGCTCTGGTGACAGTGTGGCTTGTGTTCCTCAGTCCTCCAGGACTGTGGCAATCAGAGAGATAGTTCTTGGCAGACTACCAACCCCAAGGTACTGCACAAAGAGTGGACTGAGGCACACTCCCCAATCTTTCTGCGAAGGAAGCTTTTTGCTTGCCCTGGAGTTTTGGCCCTCTAAGAAGCAGGCTTTGGCATACATTTAGTGGTCTACAGAGGTACTCAGGGAATGTAGGCTCTGAACATCATCTTTGTGTTCTCCTTCTGCCTTATTCTAGTTCATTAGTATGACACAGACAAGAACTTATACACTCATCTGGAGTCTCAGTTTTTGTAACTGCCACTCAGGGGACACCTCAGAATTGCTGGTTTATCGTGGGTCACAGGGCTTATACTTGCAGTCACACAGGATTGTATATATTTGCATATTTTAAAAGCTGATATCTCAGGGTCTGGTTTCCAGGCAGCCTGAAACTAGGTGCCGAGATCCTCTCTTTTGGGACAGTGACTGGTTTTGGCACACCCTTAACGACTGGGAGATACTAAAAATATTGTAGGTTATATGGAAAAGTACAAACGTTTGAGACACAAACAAGAGCTAGGGCAGAGTTGAATGACAAAGTTTATCTCCTACATAGGGCACTCCTTCAAGAATGGAAGAGGTAGTTATTTTATCTACTGGATAGAAATCAACACAAAGAGTCAAGCAAAATGAAGAAACAGGAATATGTTGCAAATTAAAGAAGATAAAACATAGGAAAAAAATAATGAAATGGCTATAATTAATTCACCTGATAAAGAGTTCAAAGTAATGGTCACAAAGATGCTCACTGAATGTGGGAGAAGAATGAATGCATACAGTGAAAACTTCAATAAAGAGATAGAAAATATAACAAAGTACTACATAGTAGTAACAGAGCTGAAGAATACAATAACTGCGCTGACAAACAGACTAGAACACTTCAACAGCAGGCTAGATGAAGCAGAAGAAAGGACTAGTCAACTTGAAGACAAGACAGTGGAACTTATCCATACAAAGCAACAAAAAGAAATAAGAATTGTTTAAAAAAGTGAAGATAGCTTAAGGACTTATGGGACAACATCAAATGGACTAACATTCACATAACAGTGCTCCCAGAAGGAGAGGAAAGAGAGAAAGCAGAAGAAATCCTATGTGAATAAATGACTGCTGAAAACATTCCGAAACTGGGGAAACAGACATCCAGGTCCAGAAAGCCCAGAAAGTTCTAAATAAGAGAAACCTAAAAGAGATCCACATAAAGACACATTATAATTAAAATGTCAAAATTTAAAGACAAGGGATCTTAAAAGTAGCAAGATAAAAAAATTTACATACAAGGGAACTCCCATGAGAATATCACCAAATTTTTCAGTAGAAACTCTGCAGGCCATAAGGGAGTGTTATATTTGAAGTGATGAAAGGAAAAAAAAAAATCAACCAAGAATATTCCACCAAGCAAAGTTATCATTTGGAAGTGGAGGAGAGATAAAGAGTTTTCCACAGAAGCAAAGGCCAAAGGAGTTCACCACTAAACCACTGTTATAAGAAATGTTAAAGGGATTTCTTTAAGCTGAAAAGATAGGATGATAATTAGTAACGTGAACGTATATGAAAGAATAAATCTAACTAGAAAGGTAAATATATAGTAAAGGTAGTGGATTAATCATTTAAAAGACTAGTTGGAAGGTTAAAAGAAAAAAATAGTAAAAATAACTAAGAGTACAATAATTAGTTAAGGGAAAAACAAGATTAAAAGATGTAAAATGTGACATCAAAAATGCAATGTAAAGGAAGGGGGAGTAATAACATTGAGCTTTACAATGGGATAAAATTTAAATTATCAACTTAAAAGATTGTTATAGATATAAGAAGTTGTTATATGTAAGCCTCATGGTAACCACAAAGCAAAAACCTATAGTAAATACACAAAAAATAAAGAGAAATGAACATAAGCATAACACTAAAGAAAGTCATCAAACCACAAAGGAAGACAGCAAAAGAAGGAGAAAGCAAAACACAGGGATTACAAAAATAGCCAGAAAACAGTTAACAAAATGTCAGTAAGCACAAGCCTATACTTAATCACTTTAAAAATACATGAACTAAATTCTTCAATCAAAAGAAATAGCATGGCTAAATAAATAAAAATACAAGACCCATCTATATGCTGTCTACAAAAGGCTCACTTTTGATATAAGAAAAACACAGACTGAAAGTGAAGGGATGGAAAAAGATGTTCCATGAAAATGGAAGCCAAAACAAAGCTAGTATATCAGAAAAAAATAAACTTTAAAATAAAGACTGTAATAGAGACAAAGAAGAACATTACCTAATAATAAAGGGGTCAATCCAACAAGAAGATTTAACACTTGTAAATATTTATGTAACCAATATAGGAACACCAAAATATATAAAGCAAATACTAACAGACCTAAAAAGAGAAAAAGACTGCAATGCAATTCCAAATCGGATGCCTTTTTTTCTTTCCTTGCCTGATTGTTCTGACTGGGACTTCCAGAGTAATCAGGCAAGATTTCTATCTTGAATAGAAATAATGAGAATGGGCACCCTTGACTTGTTCTTAAACTTAGAGAAAAAGCTCTTAATCTTTAGCCATTGATTATGATGTTAGCTGTGGGTTTATCATATATGGCCTTTATTATGCTGATATATGCTTTTTCTATGTCTAAATTATTGAGTTTTTATCTTAAATGGATGTTGAATTTTGTCAAATGCTTTTTTCATTTCTTGAGATGATCATACAATTCTACTCTTTCATTCTATTATATGATGTATCACACTGATTGATTTGTGTATGTTGAAACACCCTTTCATTGCAGGGATATATGCAACTTGACCATGGTACATGGTCATTTTAATGTGCTGCTGAATTTGATTTGCTAGTATTTTACTGAGAATTTTTCATCTATATTCATCAGGAATATTGGCCTGTTGTTTTATTTTCCAGTAATGTCCTTTTCTGGTTTTGGTTTCAGGATAATGCTGGCTTTGTAAAATGTGTTTGAGAGTGTTCACTCCTCTTCAGTTTTTGGAAGTATTTATGTTAATTCTTTATGCTTGGTGAAATTAATCAGTGAAGCTATCTGATCCTGGGTATTTCTTTATTTGGAGAATTTTGATTACTGATTCAATCTCCTTACTAGTAATTTGCCTATTCAGATTTTCTATTTCTTCCAGATTCAACCTTGGTAAGTTTTTTTGTCTCTGAGAACTTTTTTTTCAATTTCTATAGATTGTGTAGTTTGTTGGCATATAGTTTCTCATAGAGGCATGTTATGGTCCTTTGAATGTCTGTGGTATCTTTTGTAATGTCTCCTTTTTATTTATAATTTAGTTGATTTGCGTCCTTCCTTTATTCCTTGGTTAGTCTAAGGATTCATCAAATTTTTATCTTTTAAAAGAATCTACGCTTAGTTTGATTAATCTTTTCTATTGTTTTTCTGTTCTCTATTTCATTTATTTATGTCTAATCTTTATTATTTATTTCCTTTTCTAATTTCAGCTCAATTTGTTCTGCTTTTTCTAGTTACTTAAGGCGTAGAGTTAGATTGTTTATTTGGGACTTTTCTTGGTTCTTAATTAGGTATGTATTGCTATAAACTTCTCTTAGAACTGCTTTTGTGCATTGCACAAATTCTGGTATATTGGGGTTCCATTTTTGTTTTTCTCAAAAAACTTTTGGATTTCCCTTTCAATTTCTTCATTGATCCATTGGTTGTGTAGGAGCATTTAATTTCTATGTGTTCATGAATTTCCAATTTTTCTCTTACTGTTGAGTTCTAGTTTTATGCCATCGTGGTCCAGGAAGATACCAGGTGTGATTTCAAACTTCTGGAATTTGCTAAGACTTGTTTTGTGGCCTAACATACGGTATGTCCTATTAAATGTTCCATGTGTCCTTGAGAAGAATGGGTATTCTGCTGTTGTTGGATAGAATGTTCTGTATGTGTCTGTTAGGTCCATAGGTCTATAGTGTTGTTTAAGTCCACCATTTCTTAACTAATTCTCTGTCTGGGTGATCTATCCATTGCTGAAAATGGGATAATAAGTCCTGGACAATTATCATATTACTATTTGTTTCTCCTTTTAGCTCTGTTTGTTTTGGCTTTATATATTTAAGTGCTCGAATGTTGGACACATAAATGTTTCTAATTGTTATATCTTCTTCATGAATTGACCTCTTTATCATTATATAATATA
>RJWK010011303.1:0-42193 GCA_004363435.1 Platanista minor | reverse complement strand
CAGAGGCCACCGGGGCGTTGCACCAGCCTGAGGCGCGCTGTGCGTTCTCCCGGGGAAGCCGTCCCTGGATCCCGGGACCCTGGCGTTGGCGGGCTGCACAGGCTCCGGGAGGGGAGGTGTGGAGAGTGACCTGTGCTCGCACACAGGCTTCCTGGTGGCGGCAGCAGCAGCCCTAGTGTCTCAGGCCCGTCTCTGGGGTACACGCTGGCAGCCGCGGCTCGCGCCAGTCTCTGGAGCTCCTTTAAGCAGCGCTCCCAATCCCCTCTCCTCGCGCGCCAGGAAACAAAGAGGAGGGAAGAAAAAGTCTCTTGCCTCTGCCCGCGAAGGGGCTTCTTAGTGTGTGGAAACATTTCCTTCTTCACAGCTTCCTCCCACTGGTGCCGGTCCTGTCCCTATCCTTGTTCTGGTTTTTTCTTTTTTCGTTTGCCCTACCCAGGTAACGTGGGGAGTTTCTTCCCTTTTGGGAGGTCTGAGGTCTTCTGCCAGCGTTCAGTAGTTGTTCTGTAGGAGTTGTTCCACATGCAGATGTATTTCTGGTGTATCTGTGGGGAGGAAAATGATCTCCACGTCTTACTCTTCCACCATCTTCCCCCTCTCTCCCTCCACTTAGGTTTTGATCCTACTCTTTGTTAAGGGAAAGTCTACCCTCAATGTTATGATTTGAAGATTCTCTTTTGTCAGTGTTATTGTTGTTTCCTTGACTGGTTACTGCCTCAGAACCTGGGTTGTTACCATGTGTGTTAGTTTTCTAGAGGTGCTGTAACAAAACACCACAAACTTGGTGACAGCATAAGTTTTTGGTCTCAGATTTCAGGAGTTTAAAAGTTCAAAAAATAACTGAGGCATTGGTTGTGTTGCTTTCTTCTGAGAGCTATGAGGGAAGATTCTTTTCCAGGCCTCTCTCCTTGGTTTGGGACAGTTGCCTTCTCCCTGTGTCTTCACATCACCTTCCTTTATGCATGTCTGTCTCTGTGTCAAATTTCCCCTTTTTGTAAAGATACCAATGACATTGGATTAGGACCTACCTTAATGACCTCAGCTTAAATAATTATATCTGCAGAGACTAAATTTCCAACTAATTTCACATTCTGAGATTCAACGTGTCAGCACTTCAACATATGAATTTTGAGGGGATACAATACAGCCCATAACGCAAATGAATGTATAAATCTCTAGTCCCCCAGTGCTTTGGAATGCAACTGTACCATCCTCCTAATTCCCTCATTTATGAGTAAAATACATTCTGGACACATATTCAGCCTACATAAACATGAGAGTTGAGTTTTAACGTTTTTGAAAGTTTCTGCAACTGGACAAGTAAGTTACTTTTGGATGAAGTAACAGGAACCCCATCGTGGCTGTCTATTTCAGCAATAGTCCCCAATCTAGCATTCTCTGGCAGTACAGTTGGTATTTTCCTCTAACATTTCGATATCTGTGACTTATCTCTCAGTTGGTTCTGAACACAGAATAGGAAGAAAGTGTATGATTGTTATCAATCTAGAACTCAGTATCAATCATCTAACAAGTCAGGTTTTTTCCTTTATTTTCAATTGTTATTGTTTGTCCTACTTCCCATAAAACATACATTAAGCCAGTGCTTATCGACCAGGGTGAGTAAATCTTCTTTTTTTTTTTTTTCCTTTTTAATCACTTCCTACCATACACTCTGCCTCCTGAATTCACTTTCATTTAACTGTACTTCCATTTTATGATCTGTTTCTTATGTCCTCTTTATGAAAAGCTCATTCACCTCATTGCTTTTGGTGAGAGAGTAATTACCAGCTGAGCGCCACTAGAAAGATTCTCCTCCTAATAAGAAAAGACATCTTTTCTGAGAGTTGTAAGATGCTCAGGGAATTTAAGTGTTCAGTCCCAGTTGAGTGCTATACCCTATGCCTCACATCTTATGGGGAATCATGACATGTATTAGAATAGCAGTAGTTTTAATAGATCTTACCATGAAGAAACCAATCTAATGTTGCTGAATCTAGAAGTATATAAATATTTTTCACAGCAGGAGATTTTGTGTGTTTATTTATTTGTTTGTTTCCCCCTAAAACGTTACCTTGTCCTACCTCAGGGATTTTGTTCTAACTTGTCCTGGCTTTATTCTTCATTGTAGTAGTTATCAATTTATTGTTACTTTTCTTTTAGTTTAGCAACCTTTCTGACTACTCTAAATTCTACAAGAGTAGAACATTACCTGTTGAGTTTTTTTGTTTTATCACCAATATTTAGGAATTTTGTTTTTCTATAGCAAATATTGACATTAATGAATCAATCTTAAAGAATGAGTATTTCATGGAGAATTCATTACCTAATGTTTCTCTGTTTTCTTTATTTTTATATTCTAAACTACTACTATATTGTATCTGATTCAGTATTTAAAACCATATTTCACACTATCCAAATCTATCTTATAGAGAAAAGTCTATTTTCTATTTTATTTTCTGTGCCTCCTTTTCTGCTAATACTTACAGTTATATCATGCATCTGAATAATAAAATCTACAGTTATAATAAGTCAGAAGCTTCCTATTACATAATGTGTACTAAGAAAAATGATTAAGAACACTTTCTGGCCAAATTTTCTTATTGGTAATATTTCAAAATTAAAAGAAACTGTTTTTGTTTTTTGGTCTTTTATTTCCTCCTTTCTTCTTTGCCAGTGCCATTTTAGAAAGTTCTAGCAGAAACTTCAACCATTCTATTTCATGAACCTGGCCAACTTCTCATCCAGTCTGAACAAAATAATGATTTTCCAGATCAGATTAAGCTGCATTTTTAATAGTGGATGGTGGTCTTAAACCAGGAATGGAATGACTGGGCCATCGGCACATGTTATGAGGTCTGGCTCTACTCACAATGTTGCCCTTGGGCTTCCCTGGTGGCGCCGTGGTTGAGAGTCCGCCTGCCTATGCAGGGGACGCAGGTTCGTGCCCCGGTCTGGGAAGATCCCACATGCCGCGGAGCGGCTGGGCCCGTGAACCATGGCCGCTGAGCCTGCGCGTCCGGAGCCTGTGCTCCGCAATGGGAGAGGCCACAACAGTGAGAGCCCCGCGTATCGCAAAAAAACAAAAAAACAAAAAAAAAAATGTTGTCCTCTCTTGGCTTGCTTCTACAAGTCATATGCCAGACAGTTAAATGGCTTTCAGCTGAGCAATCTACAGGCCCTCTTTCCTGTAAAACGTCTCACTTCATATCTGAGCACAACCAGTGCTTATTCCTCTCAGTTAAGACTCTGGTGCTGTTCTATAATATTATAGTTTCTGATAGAGTTTCTCCAGAAAATTCCATGTTTGTGCTAATCATAAAACTTTACTATTTCTACCTAGGAGAAAGGTAAATATTGCAAGGTTTTCCTCTCTATGTATTTAATAACTCCTTTAAAAAAATCTTGCTTTTCACAGAAGCATGAAAAGAGAGGTATTGAATATTTTGTAGATTGTTTTCAAAGTAAATGCCACTATATTTAAGGTGGTTACCAAGCCTCCTTCTTCCAACATTTTCCATAGTGCTTTTTTTTGCACTTAAATATATTTCTATGTTTTTGTCCATTAAAGATTCTAAAATTTCAAATCATAGCAGGAGAGCAATTTGGAGGTACAGGAGGAATGTGGTGCTCTGGTTTGCTTCACAGAACTTTGGCTTACCTCATTTGGATAGATTTTGTTTTACTGTGCAAAACACTCTTCCATTATAGATTTTGTCCAATTTACAAAAATAAATAGAAAAGAAGGAGTGAAATATTTTCTTCTACTCAGAATGGAAAATTCAGTGGCTTTCATATATCTTATCCTTACTAGAAGTTCCATTTTTATAATTATTTTTCTGAGAAAGTCTGTGTGCTCTGAGCAAAGATAAATCAGTTCGATTTTAAAGTATTAAAGTTTTGATATGTTGTTTGCAAGATACTTTCAAATAATTAGTGTTACTTGAGGTGGAATTTTAGAAGAAGTAAAGGTTAATACTGGAGTAACTCTCTCAATTACTTTCTCATATATTTGTCTCTAAAATTCTTTTAGATTGAAATATGCTCTGATGTGCATTTGCACAAGAGCTCTTTTCTGTCTTGCATCTGATTTCTGTTACCAACGCTAAATGCTCAGATCCTTGAGATCATATAAGGCAGTCTTTTCTGTGTATAATGTCTGTAATGCATTCTCGTTTTATATTTTGTGATGGGAGAAAAAAATGAGAGAGTTGGCATAAATTAGAAGATTGTAATTCATATGATTTGTGAGAAAGTGGCTCTGCTTAACAGAGAAACTTACAATATATTCGTCGATATAATAAGTTCTAAATCATAATATACAATATACATCTGCTCAGGATGCCATAATAAAATATCACAGACTGGGTAGCTTAAACAACAGAAATTCTTTTCTCACAGTTCTGAAGGCTGGGAAGTCCACAGTCAAGGTGCTGACAAGGTAGCTTTTATTCTTAAGCCTCTTCTCTTGGCTTACAGGCAGGCACCAGCTTGCTCTGTGATCACATGACCTCTTCTTCATGTGGGAGGCAAGGAAAAGCTCTTTGGTGTCTTTTCTTATAAAGACACTAATCCCATAGGACGAGGGCCCTAACCTCATGACCTCATCTAACCCTCAGTACATTTCAAAGGCCCCATCTCCAAACACTGTCACACTGGAGGTTAGGAGTTCAACATATGAATATTTGAACATTCAGTCCATAACACACAATATCAACATTTTAGTAATTTACTAAGTCAAAGCTTAAGATCTTTATTTCCTGTAAGTTTTAATGAATGTTTGGTGAATGTGTGTGTCATCTGGATGCTTTGGAAAGCAGATGTAGAAATGGAGTTAAGAGTCCACACAGTTTATCAGGGGTTAATTTCAGTGAGAGATAAAAGAAGGAAGGAGAACTTGGCAGGGAAATCATTCCAACCAAGATACATATCTTACACATGAGAAAGAGTGAAGTAAGAAAGATTGGGCAGATAGAATATCAGACTGCAATCTAGATCTGACACAGTTATTCCAACGGGGAGGTGTAGAGGAAAGATTGTCTGTCAAATGAGTCCTGCATTGGACAGAAATAGCTAGTCCATAGTATACTTACATTGTCACTTATTGGCTCAGGCTTTCTGAAAGAGCATGATTTCTTTTCAAAAGCTAAGGCAGATCCTGAAGACACTGAGGCTACAGGCTGGCAGTTAACTGTACTACTTTGATGAGGATCCAAGTAGTGCATCTTCATGGTTGCCACAGTCTCTCTCTTGTATCATGTGGACTAACTTCTACAAATACGTTGAGGGAACAATTTTTCCAGAGTTCTAGTGGACTTTTCCTTTTGAAGAAAATGTAGAAGAGGAAATTTAATAGGATAAATTCAGCTCCAGTTGTTCTTGGTTTCACACTGGTACTCATCACCCACTAATCCATTCCAAGTCTGTTGGCCTCGGCTAGAACATCTATTGGATCCACTGGCTTACTTGGTGGTAAGATCCAAACTTGCCTTCCTGAAGGAGCAGAGCCTCTGATAAACATTCCTTTCTTGGTACGTTTTGCTTCACTCATCCATTCACAGTCCTAATTGGTTAATGGAGTAACAAGATGCTCCCCAGTCTATGACCTGAGTCCCAGACATTTTCTTCCCTGCTCTTAGTGAATAACAGCAGCCATACCTCCTCCAGTTGATCAGGGTCAATTACCCCAACCAAGACAGGCTCCTTCTCTTGCCTGGTTCTTTGAACACAAGGAGTACAATGTGTGCAACTGGCAGCACTAGTTTGTAGTCCAATGTAAACTTTGATGTGTTATCTGGCAAGAGTGCATAATCCTTAGAGACCAAACCTTTTAACCATGAAGAGCCCACATTTGCAGATATGGGAATGACAGCAAGCAAGGCCACTCCTGCTACCAACCATTAGTTACCAGTCTCCTGTGTCCTTCCTATTTGGAACACAGCAGTCCACACATAAGTCTCTGATTTAGTATTTACACTGAATTCTGGAGAATGGTACCTCATCTTCAGGGATGCCTCATGCTGGTGCCTCAGGTGTGCCCTAAGGCTATGTCAATGCTCTAACAAGCCAGCTGCATCTGGTTGGAACATTATGAGATAGAACCAATAGATCCCATTGTCATGGGCCCTTACCTATACATCCTTTGCTATAAAGTATATTCTCTGGTTGGACATTATTTTGTGTGGGATATCATATTTGTGATTAAGCATTCGATTACTCTGGGTGTTGGTGCTGGCTGAGGATCTATGGGCAGGGAAAACAAACCTATACTCAGAATAACTGTTGTTTATTCTTGTGAGAATAATTTAATGGTCTTCAAGGAGAGAAGAATTCAAATACGGCTGATTGGACTCCTCAAGGAATAATGTCATAATAGTGGTTCAGAGTTCGTTTCTACTTGCTGACAGGTTAGAGGTTCAGAAGAGAGAACAGCTAGATTGACCTCGACATTTGTAGTCCATACTTTCGGGCCCACGTGTTGCCTCCATGCTATCATTGCGGCCACTCCGTTAATGTCCATATCATGCAATTGCTGGAGTGGGTGAAGACAAAGGAAGGACAGTATCAATTGGCAGTCATTTAGTCTACTTGGTTATTCAATGTCTCTTCCATGATGGGTGATCTGTACACTCTGTGCTCTCTACTGGATATTCACACACATGGTTCTGTCATAGACCTCCTTGTCTCTGATCCACCAGTCCTTTCTGTTCCAGGCCACATCATTTGCTATTGCCCTTCAGTAAATATACATTATAGTTATCCTGCCTGATAATCATGTCCTGGTGTTATATGTGTGTGTGCACGCGTGCTACCTTGACTCAGTTTTGAGCCCTGGCTAGAGGCCAGTTAGTTCCCCTTCTTGAGCAGCCCATTAAGCCCATACCTCTGATCAATTTTCTCTCAGTTCTCATACTTTGAGCAATTATACACCTCTGCAATTGCTCCAGGACCAGGTGCCTGCAAACCAGAGACAGCTATTATGCCCTAGAGTCCACCACAATTATGTGCATTATCTAATCCTAAGCCTGTTTTCCCTACCGTAACCTTTTCTTTCCACAGAAACCACAATAAAGGCTCTTTCCCACAGCTTCCCCTCACCTTCTGTCTTGTGACGGATCCTAGTATTTCCCCTGAGTGGTCCTACATGGCACGCTGTACTCTCTCCAGAGGACTGTAAGTATAAAAAAAAAAATTAAAAAAAAAAAAAAACTGTAAAACTCTTTCCAGTCTCTCTCTCTCTTTCCTTTCTACATCTGGCCTCATCATACCTCACTCAAGGTAATACGGCTAAAATATATGGATGAAGTTGATCAATGTGATGTTCTCTGGTATATCCATATGATTCAGATATTTTTAAAGCTGTATTATGACAGAAGGAATGACAGTTAATAGATACTTGGGACCTGGGAACAAACCGAATATGTGTATTTTAGTTTATTTCATGTTAATAAGAACACTTTCTGAACATTCTAGATTAAACACATATTTGCCAAATTGATGGTCACATACGATATACATGCAGATGTATTTATCCACTCAAGCCTGTTTGCCATGGCATCTGTGATTGAGACTACCGCTTGATTGAAACTCTGGGGTTATGCATTTATTCTCCAGGATCCCTCAAATTTCTACAAAGGCCACACTGGCAAATTAAACAGAGGTATTATAGGAATTACCTCTATGTATTATTTAGATCTTTACAGGTGACACAAATTTCTGCCACATACTGCCTCTCTGGAGATACAATCCTTGTTTTGATTCACTATCAAGGTGAAGGTATGGGCAATTTCAGAGGCTTGACTCCCCCATAATCATAATAGATCTTATCCCACAGATCAAGGACTTAGTATATTTCAGCTTCCAAGGATTCCATCTTCAATTATACATTCAGAACCTGAGGGATATAACTATTGGTTCCACAACCAGACTTCAATAATTACTTGCCTCCTGTATGCCCCTACTTTAATAGTGAAACCATGATGATATTTCTCTTCTTCAAGCATCAAAGCTATGCCAGATCTTGGGCTTCCCTTGTGGCGTAGTGGTTAAGAGTCCGCCTGCCGAGGCAGGGGACACGAGTTTGTGCCCCGGTCCAGGAAGATCCCACATGCCGCGGAGTGGCTGGGCCCATGAGCCATGGCCGCTGAGCCTGCACGTCCGGAGCCTGTGCTCCGCAACGGGAGAGGCCACAACAGTGAGAGGTCCGCGTACTGCAAAAAAAAAAAAAAAAAAAAAAAAGCTATGTCAGATCCTGTGTCCAGTTGTTATTGAAATGCTGGGGGAACCCCATTTCCTGATGTATCATCTGAGTAAACACCTGCATGTCCCTTTGGAGAAAGGCTGGAGGAATCTATTCCCTGTCTAATTATTGTGGATCTTTCTACTTCAATCAATGGATTCTGGGTTCAAGAACTGACTTAAGTTCTGGAAATTGAGTAAAGGATTATTACTCTGTTGGAGTGGCTTCCCTTAGCCACCTGCTCATTCAACTTTTCTTTCTTTTGTTTATGAATATTTAGCAGAATGTTGTTGGCTTTACATATTTTATTCTCAGACATGATATGTGCTGTTAGCCATCTTCTCAACTTTCTATGTGTCAATCCTGCTTGAATGTCACTCTGATCTCCCCACTTAGTATAGTAATCGTGATCACCAGCCACCCCTGCTTTGGGCTATTAAGAGTTGCCACTGGGCTTCTATTGCTTTGAGGCATCACTGTCCCCATTGCTATCAATATGCTGAGCACAATGGAAAGTTCTCCCGCAGTGACCCCTGGACAGGTCTTCTGAGTGTTGCTGGGGTCCCTCTCATGAGGGACCCCAGCATTTTTTTAAATAAATTTATTTATTTTATTTATTTATTTTTGGCTGTGTTGGGTCTTTTTTGCTGCACATGGGTTTCTCTAGTTGCGGCTAGCGGGGGCTACTCTTCATTGCGGTGCGCGGGCTTCTCATTGCGGTGGCTTCTCTTGTTGTGAAGCACGGGCTCTGGGCACACGGGCTTCAGTAGTTGTGGCACTCAGCGTCAGTTGTTGTGGCTTGCCGTCTCTAGAGTGCAGGCTCAGTATTTGTGGTGCATGGACTTAGTTGCTCTACATCATGTGGGATCCTCCCGGACCAGGGATCGAACCCTGTCCCCTGCATTGGCAGGCGGATTCTTAACCACTGGACCACCAGGGAAGCTCTCTTTCTCTTTTTTTTTTTTTTTTTTTTTTTTAAGGGCAAATGTGCTTTATTGCTTACTCTGCATATTCAAATGAATACAATAAACCCCTTTTAAAAAGTAAGGCACATAAGCAGCCTTCTGTGCAAGTTCTGTATTATTTTAAATTCCTATTGGCTAATAGAGTATTTCTACTCTAGAATTGGAGCTGTCTAGAAATTGGAGCTATCTCTCATGAGAATGTTCCCAGTAGCCTTCACAATGTTGTGTCTTCTGAGGCTTCCCTTGGAACATAATCCTCCAGTGATACTTTGGCCTCATATAATATACCAATTCCAGCATGACCACTTTCCTGAGACTTTTTGTTTCTTCTTCTATTGTCTGTCACAACAATTCTAGCATTTCAACTTAACTCAGCATAGGACATTGCTTTCCTTAGGCTTCTATGAGATGCCCTACCACCAGTTTAAATGGCTATCCTACTCATCAATGCTAGATGAATCTTCCCAGTCCCTTCACCATTGTGCATTCTTGGAGGCAAGCTGTTCAGGAAGAACATGGCCTCAGCTCAAGACTCAGATCCGGCAGGTGTTGCAGCTGGAGGCTGTCAGCTATCCGTACCCTTGCATCTGCACAGTAATGACATCCTTGAAGGGACATCTGACTGGCATATGTTCAGGGCTGCCTCAAGATGTGATGATAAGAACATAGAATTAATAAGGGGAATAGCATTTTCAAACTAAAATTATTAGAAAGATTTATTTTGGCATAGTTTTCAGAAAATGAATACTTGAAAGTCAAACAGTTTACTTATGTGACCCAACATGAAAAGGGTAATTTGCTTGTTTTGATAATTTCAAAATTTCAACTCTTTTCCATTCTGCTAAGAGCATGGTTTTAGACTTAAGTTATAAATATCTTATTGATGTGGAATTATTATGATTTATTTAATTAACCATATGTATGTGTTTGAGGTTTTAAATATTAGTATTGGGTCACCCTTAGAGTTTTACATTAATGGTCCTGAATAAAATATGCCTCCCTTTAACCATTATTCCTTGGAGGCCACATCCACATCAACTTCAAGACAATGGCTAATGTAAGGCATTGGGATCTGCCCTCATAAATGTTGACATAAGACCACCAAGCTGTGGAGAATCCCAAGATTAAAGCTCCCATCATCCCAACTGTTCCAGCTGAAATCAACCTCTAGCACATCTGCCAGCTGACTATAGCTGCCTGATTAAGACCTAATGATGCCAGGTGATTCCAGAAGTACTGATCTGGCATTTCACAGAATTGTGAGAAAGAGTGCATTTCTTTTAAGACATTAAATGTTTTGGTGCTTTGTTATGCAACAATAAAGAATGCAAGGTCCTTTCAAAAGCATTGAAGTATCATCCATTAATTATCTTTTCAAAAGTAAAAACTGAAATGTCGATTCCTTGAGGTAACAGATACCATCTGAGAAAAAGTGTCATAACCTATATTTAAAAAGAGACTCTAAAGTATTCTTAGAAAAAATTACTCTAAAATATATCTGTTACCATATTTTTCCATCTGATAGAATATAGCATCTAGCCTGTACTTATGAAAATGATTTTTTTTAATTCTATGGTAGTAAATTTATTGTTTTAACATCATGTTTCATAAAATTTCAATGCACATATCCATAGTACTCTGTAGAAATTCAATAATGGATAAGGCTTGTATATATAGACAGAATTTATGGGCGTTATAATATCTACTCAGAAAAAGAGTTATTCCTTAACATGCTTTGATTTCACTGCATTTTTATTTTATTTATTTTCACTTATTTATTTATTTATTTATTTATTTCACTTAATTATTTCACAATACTTCATACCTCTCACTCACTATGTTCTACATTTAATATATAGAGTTGAATAAGAAATGTTCTCAGATTTCCCTAGAGGGAGAAGTAGACAGCATTACCATAATAGTAGGGGACTTTAATATCCACTTTCATCAATGGATAGATCATCCCAACAGAAAATCAATAAGGAAACATTTCCTGAAATGACATGTTAGACCAGATGGACTTAACAGACATATTTTTCTTTCAAAGAATCAGCAGATATGTAAGCTAACAATTATAATACAAGGTTGCTCTAGGAACAATAAAAGAGGAATGAGTTTCACAGGAAAAATATATAGAGGTGAGATTTGACTAGCCTGTACAGGAGCTAGAAGGATTGTAGAATTGAGTATGCTTGAGAAAATATTTTGAAATCTCAGAGAAAACTTCAATAGTGATATTATTTGTCAAGAATAAATCGTGTGTTCTGATATGTGTTCTCATCCTCATGGCCTCTCTACTGACAAGTTAGATGACTGAAACAATCCACCATGAAATAAGACTAAACTCCATTCTGGTATTAGTACTATTTCCTTATGTTTGAAGGAATTAATGAGATAATGACTGTGAACCAGTTCTGAAAATTGAAGTACTATAAAAACTGAACGTTTGGATTTCTATTATTTTTCTCTATTTTGTTAACCATGTATGACTAAACAGACTTGTAAAGTCTTTTAAGTATATCTTAATATTTAAATATTCACTGTTGATTTTTAAGGTGTAAGTTGACTAGAAAGGCCATATTCCCTGAGTTTCAGAAATTTTAAGGTGATATTTATAAGAAAGAAAACTCATTCACACAGCTTCATTTTCTCCTGCATCAAATTTTAATGTTATAACTTTATAAAAGAAAAATATTTATGTCATTCTCAAACATTACTTTTTAAAGCTATTTGTTGTTTTAAAATATTTTAATAATCCTAACACAACATTTTCATCAAGCTTTCAAAATGATGTTTCTGTTATTCAGAGAAAAATGATTTGCTACCTGAATGTGATATGAGAGTGGTCTCATATGAGACAATATGAGAGTTTTAAAAAGTGGGAGAAACAGAAATTATCAAAAACATATTTAGGGGCTTCCCTGGTGGCGCAGTGGTTGAGAGTCTGCCTGCCGATTCGGGGGACACGGGTTTGTGCCCCGGTCCGGGAGGATCCCGCATGCCGCGGAGCGGCTGGGCCCGTGAGCCACGGCAGCTGAGCCTGCGCGTCCGGAGCCTGTGCTCCGCAACGGGAGAGCCCACAACAATGAGAAGCCTGCGTAATGCAAAAAAAAAAAAAAAATTTACTTCAAATGTATTTTGAAAATACATACATATTCGTAATTTGGCTATTAGCAATCAGGTTTGGTCTAAATATGTTATAATGATTTTGACATAAATATATTGATGTATCAAACAAGTTCAATCTACATTTTCTAAGCGTTAGATTTGACATGTTCGATGTGACATATTAATCATAATATATGACTTAGGCTTTTATATTTCATTAAAATTCAAATATTCAATTATATTACATTCAATTATAAATTCAATTATATTATTGAATTTGAATTCCATAATATAAGTGGTTATATTCCGTTGCATAGACCTTTGAAATGAGTGTTACATATAAACATATGTTCAGTTTAACAATAAAAAATGGAACTGTCAGGTATTTCTGCCTTCAAGGTTCTACTGCCATTACAGAGATTCTGAATATTTTTGTTGGTTTAGATAGAAAAAAACGTGAGGTAACCTTGATTTAATCTACTTAACTCGGCAAAAAACAAGAAATTCCTCCCATGTCAGCCATTATTTCTCAAATTCCCACTACTGTAAGAAGGATTATAAACTTTAAGTGGCCCCCTGGGATTGTTGAGATAGTGCACTTTGGAGCATAGGTTGATCTGATCCACTTCTATCACCTCCCATTATAAACTTTGTCAGCATAGTTCTAAAAATACACAGGAGTGCCGTTTAACCTTTCCAAAAGCTGCAGTGTAGAAGTGTCCACCATTCTGCTGGACTAGATTAAATGTATAATTTTTCTCCTTTTGCTTCCACAATTTCCTTTTTGCATTAATTATATACCACAGATCAATCTATATGATAGCCTAAACTTGTTGGGAAAACCAAAATAAATTAATTGATCCATGTCATTTGGTATGTACAAACAGCTGTACTTCAGCTACTTTCTCTGACTTCACTAGAGTTTCAAACTGATGCTTGAAATGTTCATTCTTTTTTTCTCTCCTGGTTTGAGTTACTAAAAGCCTCAACTGAACTGCAAATATACTATAAAGGGAAATAAGTAAAATTATTATCTATTAACATCCCAGACTGCATTTGATTAAGAAATAAGACATTGTAGAGATTAAGGAAAATGGAAAGTAATTGAACACACATTTTGGTATGTACATATACATCAATATCAAATAGCAGGTAGAAGAGAGAAAGAACAAGTCCCTGAAGATATCTTCATGTTTCTATTTGAATTTTATTGCTATTACAAATTCATTGTTAACACTTGTCTCTCTTATTTTGATAAATGCTTTTATCCTAAATTAAAGTTTGGATTAATATTGCAATGCCCTTACTTGAATTTTGTTTGAATTTGCCTGAGGGAAGTTTGATTTTTAATTTTTCCTTATTTGAGTCATATTTATTTGAGATGTACATCTCAAGTAGTGCACACTTGGACTTCTTGTAGAGATATAAATTGCTGGTCTGAGGTTTAACACATTTTACTCTGTTAATATATTTGAAACGCTTGGTGGGTTCTCTATAATATTTTGTTTCCTTTTAAATGTTTTGTGAATTGTTTTCTTTACGGAATATGTGAATATTTTGATTTCTCAATGGTGTACTAAGCGGGGGGGGGGGGAAGAAGAGGTGTTAAATGTCTTGGTTATAGGGTTTAACTTGGGTCTATGATACAGTGTCATCTATAATATACTTTATTTTTTATCTTCATACTAGTTTAAGTTTGACTCATATTTCTAGCATATGTTAATTGTTAAGGTATAATGATAATGGTTTTACAGAAAAGCTGTTAATAATCCAAAAACAAGAAAACATCTATTTGCTGAAATTTATGGTAGAAAGCCCACCCAATGTCTTCCCCTTGCACGTTTTTCCCTCATCTGGTCGAGTAAGAATGTTTCTTAAAACAAACTGACCTCTGGAACCAGTGGAATAATTACAACCCCGATCCCCTACTACTCACTGTCCATGCTAAGAAGTGAGGAATTATGTGGGACGTGCAGAGTGAAAGTAAAATTTTCCTCATTTTACATATAAATGTCTAAAATTTAGAAATGCTGACATATGGGCAAAACCATCAAGAAATTTGGTTGTAACACTTTAGAAGATCAAAGTATAAAATAGTCGCTGTTTAGGGCTCCCCTGGTGGCGCAGTGGTTGAGAGTCCGCCTGCCGATGTAGGGGACACGGGTTCGTGCCCCGGTCCGGGAAGATCCAACATGCCGCGGAGCGGCTGGACCCGTGAGTGAGCCATGGCCGCTGAGCCTGCGCGTCTGGAGCCTGTGCTCCACAACGGGAGAGGCCACAGCAGTGAGAGGCCAGTGTACCAAAAAAAAAAAAAAAGTACCTAATGCATGTTAAATGATTAAATTGTCTTAAATCAGTTCACAGCATGCATCCCAGAGGATGATTCTTTCCGATCCATAACCAGTTGAGCAATAAGGGAGAGAGAAGAGTAATTCAACGACAGTTTTGTGAGGTTTTTAGAATTAAAGAAACACATACTCAAACATGAACATACACACATACACACACACACACAACAATGAATATCTAGGACAATATTCTGAAAAGTAAAAGATAAGACACAAACTATAGCACAAAAGAAGAAGATAAAGAGCATAGTAAATATCAGAATGATCGCTAAAAGGAACAGAAACAAATTATAAGTATCTTCAGTTTTGCATTTTTTCCATTGATGAAAGTTCTTAAGACATTAAACATTATTTTCTAAGATGATTGAAGTGGAAGATGTGCTAGCAGCATAAAATTTTGTTTATTGTCTATGTTTTTCTTTCACATCACTTTACCCCTGCTTACAGACCCCAATCCCAGGTCATTAGGTGTGAGCAGGTAAGCCATGGTAAAATCCACCTGTCTTTAGTCACAGTGATTGATCCAGAGGTGAACATATTCATAAAGCAAGAACTACAGAAAGGCTTCCTTGGGTTTGTTCTTTCAGGAGCTGGCAGTGAAATGCCTGCTTTTGGTTCTTGGATGCCTGAGGCTCCATGCACATGAGCCTAGAACTATTTGTAGCTGTGGGTTCAATCTAGCCTGAACAGCTGGTTTGACAGAATCAAGCCAACAAACAAGAAGAAACAAACAAAAGAAAGAGAAAGTATCAACAATATTCAAGCGTTTTATGACCCTCAAAGCCAGTTTCATCCTCTCCATAATTCAATAGAAAAAAATCAATACAAATCCCAGCATTCCTTATATTCACATGTAGGGTTTCTGTCCATTGGAACCTTGATTAATACAAGGAGGAAGAGGGAGTGTTGCAAAAGGCAGACCATAAAATGGGAAATTGGCTATAACAAGGGGCTGGGAAAGAGTCCCTTTCACAAAAGCCGAGATGGTGTTATAGGGTGAATTTTGTCTCCCAAAAATTCATACATTGATGTCTTAATCCCCCTAACTTCAGAATGTGAGCTTATTTGGAAATAAGGTCATTGCAGATGTAATAAAATTTTTAACTTAATGTGAGGTCATTAGGGTGGACCCTAATCCAACATGATTGCTATGCTTATAAGAAGGGAAAATTTGGATACAGACATTCATAAAGGGAAGACAATGTACAGAGACACAGGGAGAAGATGGTCATCTACAAGCCAAGGAGAGAGGCCTGGGACAGATCATTCCTCACAGCCTTCAAAAGGAACATATCCTGCTGACACCTTGACTTCAGACTTCTAGCCTTCAGAACTGTGAGTCATTACATTTTTATTGTTTAAGCCACAGTTTGTGGTATTTTGTTATAAAAGCCCTGGCAAACAAATACAGATGGTAACAACCCAAGATCACAGGCAGTAACCAGCTATTAAAATACCTCTGTGATATCCTGGTACTTGGACATTGTACAAGCTGAGTCTCTAGCTAACTTGGAGGAAAAATAAATAGGAAATTAAAGAGAATTTCTCACTTCTTTCTGTTGTGAGTAAAAAATGCTACAAGCTAGAAAAACATCGAAATAAAATGTAGCCTGTCTAGAAAGTAAGAAGACAGTGCAAGACAGATCTAGAACATGGTTGAGGCAGGTAATTTCTTTCTGTAATATGCTGAGTCAAGGAGGAATAGCAAAATACTACGATCAATTACTAATGACACCAGCATCTACAAATACTGGATAGGCTTTGATTTGAAGCTGTTGACTTTAGACATTTTCTGGCACTGTTAGTTGTTGAAGTTTACATTCAGTCAATTAATATTTTAAGATTCTTAGATTTCCAAGGAAATATCTTGGGGTTCCTCAACAGCTGAAGAAATTCTCAGAAACTTTACCTACACAGTCATAGAGATGAGGTCAAAGTTTGTCAGTCTAGTAGGGCCATTTTCTCTGAACTAGCATAGGGATCAGGTTTTTTAGCTGGACTCCTATGGATCAAAAATCTTACCCCGGATCAATCTTGATAATAATTCAAGGTATACAAGTAATGCAGATTATCAGGTCAAGAAGAGGAAAGTCTAGGACATTGTACATGATTCCCAGGTCCTTCCTTTTCATGTTAGACAAACATCCTTTGACCCAGAATCATGCATGTAATCTCTACAAAGATGTGAAGGTTATTGCCTCACATAGCAGGGAACATTTATGTTATGAAAAAATTATTTTATACCCGGATAATCACTTAGCTTGTGTGATAGTTTTCTGGAGCCACATACCACCAATCTATAGATTTTAGCATAGTTTATCATAACCAATCCTAAATCAAAGACATTGTGCTGGCAGCATTTTACACATAAGGAAGCTTCTACTATAAATGTCATCAGCCTAATTGCCAAAAGGCAAATGTTTTCAGAGGGATTAAAATGGGTTAACTACTTTCTTTCCTTCAATGGGATCATGCTCTGCTTCAGGAATGCTTAACCAGGAGGGGAATGCATCCAAGGCCTGCTGCTTTACTGCCATTCTCCCCAGCCTCAGTGGCCCTCTTTGATGGGCAGAAGACAAGGAAGAAAGGGAATATTTTCAGGTGGTAGAATCTGGGGCAGTTTAGAATAGATAATTCATTTATTCACTCCATTCACTCTAAAGTAATGCTTTAGTTCCTTTTATACTCAGCCTGTTGGAGGATGAAAGTTTTAGGTGGTGACTGTTACGTGCTGTTTTCACTTCTATTCTTTTCTGGTTGGTTGTTTTTTGAGAGTTACCCAGCTTTCCATCCATAATTAAACATTGGCTATATAAAAGGTAATTAGGTTTACCCTATAGTCCATAAATTTCATGATTATAGAATGACAAATCTAGGCCTAAAGAAAAAGAATGCCAATGATATAGGCCCCCTGGACTAGGATGGGAATGAAAAGAGCTGGATCTGACTTAGGGATTTCTCCTTTTGTGAGTGTGTGTTGAGTTGCACGTGGATGATAGTATCACATAGGGAAAAGTTTAGAGTTGTGTGTATTAAAAAGTGTGTGTGTGTGTGTGTGTGTGTGTGTGTGTGTGTGTTAGAAAGTAGAAAATTATAGCTATTGTGGGCATCTGCCTACTTCCTTCTCACCTTTCCGGGGACATTCTTGTTTCCCTGAACAAAAGAGAAGGTAGTTGTGACCTGCTGGACCAAAACCAGAAAATGATTTGCAGAAATCTCCTACAAATAATTTTCCAGCAGGTAGGAGACTCCTTATTTCCCTGCTAATTATGAAAAATGTTGGGGAACATTTTGCTTCAAGAAGTAGAAATTCAACACAGAATGACTTAAACAATAGTTAACACTTTTCATAGCACTTAATATGTGCCAGACTGAGTGAGAAATGCTTTATATGTTAGAATTTTTATTCTCATAACACCTCATTGGGCTTATGATAATTGTGATGGTTTTTTGACAAATCATCTTTGCTAGACTATAGTCTCCAGGTATCCAGTCAAACCCTCATCTAGGTATTGCTGTCAAGGTATTTTGTTGATTTGGTTAAAATTCATAACCTGCTGACTTTAAGAATATTATCCTAGATAATTTTCATGGACTTGATTCAATCAGTTGAAAAGCCTCAAGAGCAGAGCCAAGGCTTCCTGAGAAGAAAACATTCTTTTTTATTCGTGGAAGAAACAGAATCTTAAAGACGAGTTTCCTGATTGGTTCCTGGTTTTCCAGAATTGGTTCTCTAATCTTAGAGATTAAATTTACAGGTACTAAAGACTTTATTGCCAGTGATTAAGAGGGCACTAGTAGTGCACATCATGATGTGGTAATAGAGACACAGAAAATATTGCCACGTGGATATGTCTAACCAAATATCCATAGAAAGTGAAGTTCTGGGTAACCATGTATTTACCACCTTAGAACATTTTAATCCAGTTGAGGAGTATCGTAGGATTGGCTGATTGTTCCTAACTGCAGAATGTAGGGAAAGAAAATGCTGAGCTCAGGGCTTAAATTCTCATCTCAAGTCATACATAAATCACCTAAAAGTTTCTATTACTGCCCTGAAAGAAAACCTTTTCTCTTGTAGCTAAAGGGGGTCAGGGGGATTTCTGTAACAAACAAAACCAAAAACAAACCCAGAGTCTCATCCTGTGAGTAACTGAATTACAACACAAATTAAATTCCCAACTTTACAGAGTGTGTTCTATCCAAGTCAGGATGTGGACCAGGAAGGAATGGGGTCCTGAAATTTGAAATGGGTATGTAAGGGCAGGTCCTACTGAAGCTGGAGACATTGAATCTTTAAATTCTGATCAGTCTTCTTAACCAGTAAAAGTAGTCCTTTCACCTGATGAGGTTTAGCCCACCTTTGCCTAAAATGTTTGTAATGGCTTCCCCTGAGGTATTTTCCTTTCATGGCGCTGCTGATTCTCTTCAGGGCTTATCCCTACTGTTCCTCTTTGCTTCTAAACATATAAATAAGTTTAAGTTCTGGCAGGTTCCAAAAAGTGAGGTACAAAGGGTAACTTATGAAGAGTTGCTGCATATCGCACCAAAACTGCATGATTTTTATCACTTTTTTGTATAGAAATAGGAGGAGTACAGGTAGTAATAGGTATTAATGGTGTGGTATCATGGTGATAGGAATATAAAGTTGAATCAGGCCAAAAGTATTGAATGAGCCTATTAAGAATAGATTCTAGATGTTTAACTGGTTGGCAGAAACATGGGCCCAAAGGAAGCCTATAACTAAAAGAAGTTGAAATGCCCAAACTGCCTTGGATACTGCAGAGAAAGGGATCTAAAGCCTTGGGGAAACTGCAGTGTTAAAGAGCATTTTTCATGTAAGATTTCTTTACCCACCCTAGGAAGTTCCTGAAGACATAACACAATTTAACTATGGCTATGAGAAAAAACTTTCTCAGGAGAGGCCCTGTATTCTTAAAAGGGTTTATGGTTGCTGTTCTCACTAGGTCAGATATTACAGGGAAAATTTTACCATCAAATTGAATCCTTAAATGCAATGGGAATAAATAGGAACCCAGGGTTGCAAGGCCCAAGTGGTGTCACTTAATTGCCAAAGACAAGGCGAGCGCTGTTACCAAAAAGGGCAATGGAGCCAAAGCAGTAATCAGAATAGCCTAACTCAGAGACCTATGACTGGCTAGTTGAGCATGGTTTCCCTAAAAGTACAATAGATGGGCAGTATACTATTATTACTTCACCTGTGTAAGTGGTACCACCCACTGTTATTCGAAATGGTTCACTAGCAAAATTTTTGCTTCCACGAGGAGATACAACAATGATTATATTGAACTGGAAATTAAGACAGCTGCCTGGCCGCTTGGACTCTTCAGACTTCGGAATGAAAAGTCAGAGTGTTACTGTACTGGCTGGAGAGATTACCAGGAGTAAATCGGGCTGCAATGGAGACACAGTGGAAAGAAGAGTGTGTCTGAATAAAGGACAGCCCTTAGGACAGCTCTTAGTACTACCATGTCCTGTGATTAAAGCCTATGGAAAACTACAATAATCCCATTTAGGCAGGATTGCTAATGGCTCAGACATCTCAGGAATGAAGGTTTGGGTCATCCTACCAGGCAAGAACCACACAAGCAGAGGTGTTTAACGAGTGCAAAGGGAATATAGAAAGTGTAGTAGTACATACTTGTTTTGAATTAAAGTTTCTTTTTTTTAATACCTTAAAATTCACTTTGAAAATAAAGAAAGTTTGAGTCAAAGAAGTCAAGTCATTAGCTGAAAACCTTATGACTAGTAAGAAGCAGATTCTGGAATGTATACCATGACTCTATAATTCTAAAATGCCTCTCTCATCCTAAAATAAAATAAAATAAACCAGAAATTCAGGATTCATGGCACATTAAAAAGTAATAGGTGATAGGTAAGTAGAAAAAACCATTAAGGGGAAAAGAAAAGAAGCATTTTGCATGAGTTGATGTTGCTGTTAGCTGAGTATTAGTAGCTAGAACTGGCCAATTATGAAATGGATGAAAAAGGGAATGGAAGCTACTAAAGATAATGTGATTCTTCCAGTGTTTTGTCATAATAATCAAAGCATGGACTTCTATGATGGCTGAATTTAAGTGTGAGGACAAACACCAGATTAAAGGAGTTCACTGCAGACAGCAGAGTCAGACATCTAAATTTCACACATTGCAGATTATATGAACAACTTACAAAAAAGGATTTTTAGAAAAGAAATGACAAATCATTAGGTATTGAGGTCTTCAAACTTCTAAAAGTCAAAATAGCCTGCTGCTTCTATCAACTCAACTGCCAGAGCCTCCAGGACTTATTACACTTCCAGTATTCAAAACTGAATACAGTCTTTAGGGTTAATGTCTTTAAGAATAGGGTCAGCAGTGTAGATATGTGATTCAAAGGCAACTGTGTAAGATTATTAGCAAGGAATGGATTTCATATATTTTCAACTACTCATGGAGGAAAATTAAGTGGAGAAGGTTTATTTTCAACATAGCATTAAGCAACATTCAACTGTACAACTTAGTAACCAAATTACCCCCTCACCTAGCAAGACTGAATGCAGGTGGTGGTTATGTTATCAAAGTTCCCTGGTCAATGGGTCTCCAAGGAGCTTGAGAGAATGCAGGAAGCTACAATTATGAAGCACCTGGGTACAACTGTTTCTTTTTGAAATAAATGTTTGCTGGCTGTTCCTCAGTGCTTTTACCATGCAACAAAATCCATTATCCATGTAGTATTCACTTCCCAGTAATGTTACCTTTACACCTTCTTGAAAACATTTTCCCTAAAGATATGCTACTGAAAAACAATTACAAAACAATTAATTTTAAAAATGCTTAAACACTAAGAATCATGGCTTCAAGGATTTTAAGTTTATAAACTCCTTTACCTTTTATAATATTTTTATAAAGTGACTGCAATCATATTCCCATTTTAAATAACTTTAAGTAACTTTCCCAAGACTACAAGCTAATGAGAAACAGAACCAGGATTTCAAAGCCACATGGTCTGAGTTCCAGAGGTTATGCTTTTCAACCTTATCTTAACAGTAATTATTTTTCAAGCAAAATATTAATAATACTGAAAAGATTAAAGTATTTATGGAAATATTTTATTAAAGCTAATAATTTTATTCAGGAAATTTAAATAGACATTCGTATGAGAGCTTTGTTTTCACTTTACTGAATAGCCATGTGCCACTATGGAAAATCCCAAAGATGACACACTAACTCCTAGGTTCCTGTCAATGACTTAAACACAAATATCTCATTTTGTTTGGATTAGCTAAAATAAAGAGACATTATTACCCCTGACGATACTGAGAAAACTAATAGTGAGTGTTGAAATGTAGGATCATTTGGATATAATTAATGAAACTTATTCAGGCTGACGGAATAATAACATTTCATTCTGAGAAACACAAGGACATAAATTACAAGCAAGAGTCTTCAGGCTGAGAACAGAAAATAAAAACAGCATTCAAGTCATAGAGTATCTTTTTCTCATTTTCACCGCCTGACTTCTCATTTATGTTTTTTCGCTTCTTTAGTTTTACTTTTCTCTTTTCCATGGCACCAACTTTTTCTGCTCTGCCAAGCACATACTGGAGGATATACGTCACTCATCTTGGGTTCAAATATCCCCAATTCAAGGAATCAACAAAGACCAACATAGTTGCAAATATCCAAAACAAGAGGGTTTTTGTTGTTGCTGTTTTTGTTTGGTTTGGTTTGGGTTTTTTCCTTGTTGTTTTGTTGGTCAATATTTATCTCTTATCCAGTCAGCTATGGCTGGGTAAATAGAGTCACATGGTAAAAACATGGCTTCCTAGAAGACAAAGAGTGGTTAAGCCTGGAAAATACTTGGATGTTAGTGATTCATTTCAAAGTGAATTCTGAGGAACAGCTTTCAGAGAAATTTCATAACAGAGAGTTAGATATTGAAATTATATATAAACTCAGAACTCTCTAAACTAATATACTCCCTTGTTCAGGATATACCACAGAACATAAAGTACATAATGATATTCACCTAAAAGAAACAAATAAATCTTAAAGTACTTCACAGATGTTGTTATATTTTCTCATTTTGAATACATCCAAAAGTCTATGAAATTAATCTAAGTGGATTTTAAAAGATATTTCCCATTGCATACCAAAGTTTCTCATTGTCATATTTTAATGTACATTTTCTTACTCTTTGCCAGTTGTAATAAAATCAGTGTTTTCAGGGACCAAGAATAGAAGGTAAATAATTGAATAAGTCTGTTGTAACATAACTGGGAATGGCCCAAGTTTATTATCCTCACCTATAATTCCGTTTAAATTCATTATAATATATTTTATTTATGTAGTTAGTTAGGATGGAAAGAGAGGTAGGAATGTAACAAAAAATAAAAACAGTATTCTGAAGCAAGACAGATGCGAGAATATCCAATGTTGACATCTCATGTGTCCTAAGCTTCCATCAATCTTAAAAAAAAAAAAAAAAAAAAAAAAAGTGAACTCACAGAAATGGACGATAGAATAGTGGTCACCAGAGGTTGGAGGTGAGGGTGGAGGATGGGGAGACAGGAAAGTCTGGTCAAAGATTTCGAGCCTTCAGCTATAAGATGAATAAGTTCTGGGAATCCAATGTTCAGCACAATGACTATACTTAATAGTACTGTGTTTCGTACTTGAAATTGGCTGACTGTAAACCTTAAGTGTTCTCATCATTAAAAATAAAAAATTGGGGCTTCCCTGGTGGCGCAGTGGTTGAGAGTCTGCCTGTTGATGCAGGGGACACGGGTTCGTGTCCCGGTCTGGGAAGATCCCACATGCCGCGGAGCGGCTGGGCCCCGGGAGCCATGGCCGCTGAGCCTGCGCGTCTGGAGCCTGTGCTCCGCAACGGGAGAGGTCACAACAGTGAGAGGCCCGCGTACCGCAAAAAAATAAAAAAAAATAAAATAAAATAAAATAAAATAAAAAATTGAAAAGAGGAAACCACAGGGACTTCCCTGGTGGCCCAATAGTTAAGACTCCCCTCTTCCACTCCAGGGCCTACAGGTTCTATCCTGGGTCAGGGAACTAAGATCCTGCATGCTGTGTGGCGTGGCCAAAAAAAAAAGAAAAAAAAAAAAAAAAAAAAAAAAAAAAAAAAAAAAAAAGGTAAAAAAAGAGGTAACCACGTGAGGTGATGAATCTGTTAATTAACTGATTGTGCTAATCATTTCACAAAGTATACATATGTCAAATCATCATGTTATACACTTTAAATATATATAAATTTATTTGTAAATTAAACCTCAATTAAAGTAAATATAATATAAATTTTAAAATAATATAACAACATAACAGAAAACATATTGTTTTATTTTCCATGTTTATGAAATGAATATATGCAAGGTGAGAAAGAGACATATACACCCATAGCTTTTTTTTTTTTTTTTTTTTTCTCAGAATCACACAAGCACATATGTGGCAAAAGAAACAAAAGACACTAGGGAGAAATTAGAACATAGGGAAAGAACTTCTTTATGGTAAATATGATAAACAACACAATAAAACATTGCATTAAATTTTTATTTATTTCAATATAAGGGAAGGGAATTGGGAAGAAGTATATAGCTATTAGCCTTCAAGAGCATTTTTTTTTAATGAAATACCTGTGGCCAAATGTTACATTTGATAGAGAAGGGTGGTAGCACACAGTGCTTCTCATGTTTTTATTTTTCTAGAAGTTGTAATAATTTAATAATTTATAGAAGAAATAAAAAAACTAAATTTATACAATATTTATGGCATGCTGACTTTCAATATACTTATCATATTTATCTATATAGTTTTGACTTCATAGTTGCTTGATAGTCTTACTTTAATTTGAAGGTGAGGAAAATCATTTTATGACCAAATTAATCTCAGTCAATTAATCTTCTGACCTTCTTTCACTCCTTGTAAAACTCATTCCAATTGGTTACCAACTTGATCTAGAGTGTACATGTCACTTTTCTCCCTTTGCTCAATTTTCTTTTTATTTATAATAGTTTCACATAGATGGAGAAAAAGAGATTCAAACATATTCATATTCAATCGATCTTTCTTGAGTGCTCAGAATGGCTCAGGTACTATGGTGATTCCCCATGTAACTACACATGTGTTTTTAAAAACCAGTGAAAGATAATTAAAGAAAAAATATCCAAATATCAATATGTAGTATTTTCTGTAACAAATCATTCACTAGTCCATTTGGCTTTTTTTGCATACTTAGATTACAAGAGCAATATGAAAAATGAATTCTGATTAGATGCATTCAGAACATATAGGAGAGACTAGAAAAATTATCAAAAGAAATTATGTAATACTAATTTTATCACTAAAATGGTGGTAGGACATCAAATGGGAAGATTAAAGACATTCAAATAAATAGTAAACGTAGTATATAATGTCACAGAGCTGAACGTAATTCTACGAATTTGAAACATTGCTTTGAATGATGAACTAAAAAGACCTCCCACTGGCATTCAGGTGAGCTATTTAAAAGAAGTGTGTATCAAAAATTCAATGTTAATAAAGATGAGACCTTTATAATAAAGAACTTTTAGTGAACTCTAAGAGAAGTTCCCATAACCATCTTTTCTCTATTTAAATGCAATTGCCCCATTTCATATTGAGATGTCAGTTGCCCACTCATTAAATACATTGCACACAGCTAATAGTCTCCTTTTTAATTAAGGTTTCTCGGCATTGGAAGATTAAGAGTTCATAGAGAGCATACCCAGAGGAAATTGTCTGATCATGTTATTTAGCACTAAATCCCGCATTTTTTTTTTTTTTTTTACTGGAATGAATAAGAAAGGACAATACTGCAAAAACTACAACTTAACCCGTTAATATTATTGTATCTTCTATAATTTTTCTTCTTTGAAATTACCTAATCAATGTAAATTATATATTATCTCCAAGCTTCCTATTACAGAAACAACCCTGTGGTTTGCTGTTTTGACTCACCTAAACTTTCCAATTACTGTCTGAAAAACAAAAGGAGAGGGATTTCCCTGGTGGCACAGTGGTTAAGAATCTGCCTGCCAATGCAGGGGATACGGGTTTGAGCCCTGGTCCAGGAAGATCCCACATGCCGCGGAGCAACTAAGCCCATGTGCCACAACTACTGAGCCTGAGCTCTAGAGCCTGTGAGCCACAACTACTGAAGCCCACGTGCCTAGAGCCTGTGCTCCACAACAAGAGAAGCCACCACGATGAGAAGCCCGTGCACCACAACTAAGAGTAACCCCTGCTCGCCGCAACTAGAGAAAGCCTGCATGCAGCAACTAAGACCCAACGCAGCCAAATAAATAAATAAATAAATAAATAAATAAATAAATAAATTTAAAAATAAAAGGAGAAACACAAAGAATCTAAATTATTTTCACATTTAGGGACAATAATAATTTAATAATAACTACAACAGAAATAATATTCATAATTGGTGCTAAAAGTTAACGAGAACTTTTTATCAATAAATGAGCTAATTGCTTTGCATTTTTGATTGACTTAATCCTTACAAAAATCTTATTCACTTGAGGTAACTATTATACTTTACACATAGAGAAATAGACGTGTTCAAGGCTACAGTGCTCTCAAGTGTGGAGCTAAAAATAAAATCCATGCCGTTTTCTCCTAGGGCTGCACTCTTATTTTACTGTTATGCCTTACTATTTTCTTTAATCCATTAGCATTTTGGTGAACCTGTTACTAAACCAAAACTTGGGTCTACTCACCCCCGTGCGTGTGCAGTAAAGCCAATCTACTGACACTGGGTTGTGGTGAAGGAAAGTTGAGCGTTTATTGTAAGGCACCATACAATGAGCCCTGGACATCTAATGCTCAAAAAGCCCAATCTCCCCTGATGGGTTTCAGGAAAGCATTTTTAAAGGCCAGGTGAGGGAGAGGCATCCCAGGGTATGTAATCAGCTTGTGCACAATTTTCTGATTGGTTGATAGTGAGGCAACAGGGCAGTGTCACAGGGGTTAACATTATCAATCCTCAGGCTCCAGTAGGTATGGGGGCTATGTGCTCATGGTGGTCAAATAGTTAATTTCTTGCATTTGGTGGGAATTTTAGCATCTGTGTAACAAGTCAGGAAATGTGCAGCAGATACTATTATTCAGGTACTTCAGAGGGTATCTACAGCAGAGGCTATGGGGGAAGAGTCTGTCATGGGAAGGTCCCATGGAGTCCAGCTTGGTTAAAAACCTAAGAAGTCAAAAGGTGTATTTTCCAGGTCCCAATAAAGGCAAATCTCATGGTAGGGGAGGGATTGATAATGTGGACTTATTTTCTCCATACAGGTTGTTTTACAGTTGCAAGAAGAAATCATAATTATACAATGGAGAAATTAAGAATACCCTGACTGGATGGCAAAAATGAATGTCAGCAAAAGAGTAGATAGACATTATAGCTTGAGTGTCTTACAATGAGAATGACACAATGACATGTATAGAATATTTTGTTTGAGGATGGAAAACTTGAATAAAATAAATAGAAATTATTAACAAACTCAAAATAGACATATTTTATGTAAAAAGAAAATGGGCTTGTTATTTTTAAAAAATTAATCTCAAGAAAGACCAAGGAAACAAACAGTTTTCAATTAAAGGAGATTAAAGAGAATTGACAACTAAAGATAGTACTTGATCTTAGACTTGATCCTGTAGTGGAGGAAAATAATTACTATAGAGAAAATTATTTGGTTAATTGACTAAAGTGGAATGTGGACAACAGATTAGGTAAAAGTAACAAAGAGACAGAGTAACAAAAGTCAGTCCCATGGGTGTTCCATGACTAAGTAACTGATTCCGCAATGGAGACACTTTACTTTTCCAACTGGATTTTAGAATCAGCTTGTCAACTTCTAAAAAAATAATAATAATAAAACCTGCTGGGATTTTGAGATTGCATTATCCTTTTAATATCTTGCTGAAATTAATTTGCTACTATTTTATTAAGAACATTTACGTTTATATCTATGTAGGATACTGATTGTATTTCTTTTTTCCTCTCACAATTTTGTTTGTTTTTGGCATAGGATAATGCTGGCCTAATAAAATGTGTTGAGAAATACTTCTTTCCATTTCACTTTCTGAAAGAGTTCATGAGGAAATGACATTTTTCTTCCTTAAGTGTTTGGTAGAATTAACCAGTGAAACTCTCTGGACCTGGAGTTTTCTTTAAGGAAACATTATTATAAACAATGATTAAATTTCTATATATATGAAGCTTTTCAAGTCACTAATTTTTCCTTGGTTGATTTTTTTGGCAGAATTTGTCTAATACATTTAAAATATCAATTTTACTGTCATAATGATGTTTATAATATGCTAGTATCATCATGTAAATGTCTGTGAGATCTGTAGAGTGTGCCCTGTTTTCTTCTATATACTGGTAGTTTGTATTTTCTCTCCTTTTTTTCTCTTTTCGTCTAGCTAAATTTTAATTAAATCTATTGGTATTTTCTAAGAATCAGTGCTGATTTCAATGATTTTATTTTTTTCCAATTTTTACTGTGATTAAACATACACAAAGTATTATTCACCATCTTAATCATTTTAAGTGTACAGTTTAGAGGTATTAAGTACATTCACACTGTTTTACAACCATCACTATTATTAATTTCCAGAACAATTTTCATCTTGCAAAGCTGAAATTATATACCCATTAAATAGTAACTCATTCCACTCTCTCCCCAGCCCCTAGATATCATTCTAATTTCTGTCTCAATGATTTTGACTACTCAAAGACTTCATAAAAGTGGGCTTATACAATGTCTGTCTTTTTGTGGCTGGCTTATTTTACTTAGCATGATGTCTTAGAGATTTAATCATGTTATAGCATATATCAGTATTTCCTTCCTTTTTTAAGGCTGAATAATATCCCATTGCATTGTATATGACATTTTGCTTATTCATTCATCTGTCAATGGACATTTGGGCTGTTTCCAAGCTTTAGCTACTGTGAATAAACCTGCTATGAAGTGAGTGTACACATTTCTCTTCGAGACTCTGCTTTCAATGCTTTTATGTTACATCCAGAAGCAGAATTGCAGAATCACATGATAAATCTATTTTTAATTTTTTTTGAGGAACTGCCATGCCATAGTGTTTTTCATGGCAGTTCTATCATCTTACATTTCCACAAAGAGTGCACAAAGCTTCCAAATTTTCCTGATCATCACCAACACTTATTACTTTTTTGTTATTTTGACAGCAGCTATCCAAACAGGTTTGAGGCAGTATTCCTTTTTGGTTTTTAATGTGTTTCACTAATTATGAGTAATGTTACACATCTTTACATGTGCTTATTGGCAATTCAAACATCTTCTTTAGAGAAACGCCTATTCAAGTTATTTGCCCATTGTAGAATGAGGTTATTTTGTTGTTGTTGTTGAGTTTTAAAAGTGCTCATATATTCTGGACATAGTCCCATATCAGATATATGGGTATGCAAATATTTTTTCCATTCTATAGGTTTTCTTTAAGACACAAAAGTTTTTAATTTTCATGAAGTTCAATTTGTCTATTTTTTCTTTTGTTGTCTTTACCTTTGGTGTCATATCCAAGAAATCATTGCCAAATCAATGTAGTGAAGCTTTTGCTTTATGTTTTCTGCTAAGGGTTTTGTAGTTTTATCTCTTAAATTTAGACCTTCCAAACATTTTGAGTTAATTTTTGTATGTGGTGTTAGGTAAAAGTCCAACTTCATTCCTCTTTATGTGAATATCCTGTTTTCCCAGAACCATATGTAGAAGAGACTGCCCTTTCTCCATTGAATGGTCTTGGCACTCTTGTTGAAACTCATTTGACCATATATATGAGTTTTCTAAGTATCTTATGATCTATGAGCAAAGATTAGTTTAATTGTTCCTTCCCAATTTGTATGGTTTTTCATTCTCTTTCTTCTCTAATTTCTCTTCTCTCATAACTGCTTTTGTTGTTATTGATTTTTGTTTTGTTTTGTTTGTTTTATCTTGGCTGGTTTATACCACCTCCAAGGTGTCTGTGAATTAACATGTCCTCCAGCCCCTTTCATTCTTGAAGCATCTTTAATACCATTGCTATGACATCTGGTATCATAGTTTAGTAGTTGAACCATTTTAAACCTGTCAACTCCACTCCTCATTTCTTAGATAACATTCAGTCAGTTTTGCTTATTTCTGTTTCTGCTTTCCTCAGGATATGAATTATGATAAGCTCAATTCTGAAGTTTATTTTTTTCCTTCCCAAGTGGTCCCTTTTAACACTATTTAAAAATATTTAATTTGTGCTTTAATAAATCCTAGATATATTATCAGTTATATTCTATTTGACTTTTAGCATTATTTTTGCCCAAATCAATACATTAGTAATATCTCACAAAGCTTGAACATGGTTTAAACATTTAAATATTGGCACTATAGTGAATTGATTTTTATATTCTTAAAAGAAGTAAAAACTATAAGAACTGGTCTAGAATCACCAAAAAGAAAAGAAAAGAAAAGAAAGGAAGAAAAACAAAGAAACAACATCAAAAGCGTCTGGAAATTTGCATCAGATTCTTTTTCAATGTACCTTTGTTTTCTGCATAAAACGTTATTTGTTTTTGATACATTCACTTATTTAAAAATTATTTGTTGAGTGTCTTTCATTTGTGTTATTCTAAATGTTGGGAATGGCAGGGCAAACAATACAATAAGATCACTTCTCACATGCTTGCTTTATGTGCTAGTTGAGGAAGCAATCAAAAACCATAATCTGTTAATATGAAGATTTCAATTTAAATCCTGTAAATAAAATTAAACAATTGAATGGAATAAAAATCAGAAGAGGTGGGGAATATCATCTTATAAAAGCTAAAATACAGCAAAGTGGCACTTCTGTGAAGAATTCAGTTAGCTGTCACATGACTGGAGTCAAATATCAAGTCATGCAAAGATTCATAGGAAGAATCTAGCAGTTGAACCAGTAAGCACAAAGGTCCTGAGGTAGGAATATACTTTCTAGGGTCAAGAAACTAAAAGAAAAAAAGTAACTTAAATATAGTTCAAGCAGAGAAGAGTGTAATTAAGCAAAATTAGAGTGCTGAAAATAGATCAGAATATCTTAATTTTCTGAAGTCCATTTTAAGGAAACAGAAGTCATCCAAAGAAATTTTGCCAGATGGGATGTGATGTGATTTCCAATTAAAGTTATTCTGGTCTCTAGATAGGAAGTAGTGTATAAGAAAGCAAAAGTGGAAACAGAAGACCTTTTCACAGAGAGATTAAGTATCTTGGTGAGATATCAAAGCCGGTTTAGGTGAGAAAGAAAGAAAAAGAGCTTGTTGTTTGTAAGAGCAAAATAGGTCAAATAAATGTATTTCACAGCTCTATGCTATAATATGTGGGAATTTTGTAAATATTAATCATATATTTTCTGATAACTGTCAAACTGCATAGATAAATCTGAGATTTGGAAGAAAATTATTGATTCAGACCTACACTTTAAAACATTGTAAACAAATATTTCATATCATTCCATTATTTTGTACATATTCAAAGACTATTGAAAAGTTCTAAATATTAAATTTTTCTATAGACTTTTAATTATATAATTTTTATAAACATGCATCATCCCACAAAGCATATAAAGAATTATTATATTCAGTTATTTAAAAGTTATCTGTCTTAGGTTTCCCTGGTGGCACAGTGGTTGAGAGTCTGCCTGGCGATGCAGAGGACACGGGTTCGTGCCCCGGTCTGGGAAGATCCCACATGCTGCGGAGCGGCTAGGCCAGTGAGTCATGGACACTGAGCCTGTGCGTCTGGAGCCTGTGCTCCACAACGGGAGAGGCCACAACAGTGAGAGGCCCGTGTATCGCAAAAATAAAACAAAACAAAACAAAACAAACAAAAAAGTTATCTGTCTTAATAGGAGGTATTTATGTATTAATATTATGATGACCTTGGAGCTTACTTGATAGTGACCAACACTTTATAGTGAGAAGATGGAAGAAATGTGCTGTTATAAAATGTTTTTCAAATATGTTATTTCCTTCCATTCCCATCACCTTCCCACTGAATTAGCTAAACAAGTGACATACTATTTAATGCAGCTCCATTTTATCCTTCATTTTTTGATACTATTTAGTTTGAGGACATATTGGAAAACAGTTTTGAGAATCTAGGATTAATGTTCCTCAAATGACATATTATTCAAAAAAATAAAGGAAGATCTTAAGCAAGGAGATTTCAGATATGTTCTTGAAGGACATATGATACTCGATCTGTGTAGAATTCATGAGCTGCCTCAGGCCAGGATCATTTTAATCTCTATCCCAAGTTCTTAATCCCTTACATTTGAAATATTATATCTTTCAAAACTTATGATGTACATTTTTATTCCAGATATTACAAGATATTCACATTTCACTATCATTTTCATAAAAGAAGTTTGAGAATTCTTTGTGATAAAAAGTAACAAAAGTTTTTAAGCTATCCCTGAGCTCCTTGAAAATTATCTTCTATTTATTCTTAGAACTGGCACAACTACTTCTTAGATAGATATTCAAAGAGCAGCAGAGTCTGGGTAAATTGTCACATTGCCAGTTTGTCGGTGGAAGTAATATGAATTGTGCATGAATGTGAGTCAGCAGCATATGATCAATGGAAATCTCAAAGCACTTGATTTTATCATTAAATACTTTCAGTTAATACAATGCTCATTGGAATGAAATAAATGATGCTATTTTGTGGGAGATAAGTGTTCATTGTCAAGACATAATGGATAGGATTCAAATATATTGTGTCGTGAACATTTTTTCAAGCTCAGAAAGCAAAATAGAATGGAAGAATATATTTAAGATTAAAAGACTGTAGCTATTGTAGCAAAACTGGAAGATAATTTAAGATAACACTGAATCACAAATTAACCACTTCAATTCTTAGAAACGAATAAAAGTAATTACAGGATTGAAAGCTGAAAAGTAGGGGATTTTTTCACTATCTTAGGAGAGTCCAAGAATGAGAGTCTTAGAATAAAATGTAATCTTTGAAATATGTCTATATATGGTTTATTTGTGTGTATATGTGTATAAATTCATCAATTACTGTCAGTATTTGTTGTTATTCTCCCTGGAAAACATTGTGTAATATGCTCTTTCTTTTTCCAAATTATTGCCATTAAATCTTCCTGTTATTTCAATGCATTATTTCACCAATGTAGTATAAATAAACACATGTAGTCTGGATACAGACATTTTATATTAATATAATTCAATATTTCGTCCACTAGCCCTTTCTATTCACCCAAGTTCATTATGCATGATTCACCTAACTGTTCTTCAGGCTATTTATGTCAGTGAGTCACTTATACCTTACCTTTAGGCTCCTTTTCTCTTCTGTATTTGAATGAGAGTTCTTCTAAATGGAATTCTAGAGTCATAATTCTAAAAATAAACCAAAAGAACTATCTCTGAAACATTTTGGACAGAGGAGCACATTTCTTATTTTAAAAGAACTTCAGAGTCTTTCCCAGAATTTTTTGCTAATTTATGCAACTGTTTGCATTGTTTCCATTCCATTCAGATTAGGCAAACTTTCAAAAAAATCACAAGCATATTTGTAAAACGCATCCAAGTTAACATCATAAGTGAATTTAGTCCTTGAGTATATGTATTTTTATATGGCTTTCCTCAAACTAAATTCTTGATAAAAATCCATATTGCTGATAGCTTTTTTATTTTTTTTTTGTAATTGTGTTCTGAAAGTCAAAAAGGAGCTGGCAAAATAACAAAATCTATGATTCTAACTTACACAAAATTAATTCACATTCAAAAAGATAACATTCAAAGTGTAACTCACAAAAGTAAATTAAAAGAAATTACAAAATGTGCTTGATAAGAAAAAGAAAGATTAAACTGTTAAGATCTTTCTGTATAATTCAAATAATTAGACCATTTCAGATAATGAAAGTCAGTAGGCTTTCAATGATTTTGAACAACAACTTAGACCTCTGGGCAACCTAACAGATCTGTTGAAGCTTAGAGAATGTAAATTTTCTAATGATATGCACTAAGGTTATTTTGGTCAAAATGCATGAGCATCATTATTGTGGAACTAATGATAGCACATACCGATTTTTTTTATGTTTATTAAACAAAGCAAGATTGAATGGAATCAATATTTTTAGTACATTGTTTCATATCATGTGAAGGTTTTATCCTCTTTTCTACATATATAGGGATAAAAAGTCTCATCAAAGAACAAAATGTGTTATCAAACCAAACTTGTGTGTGCCTGCCCAATGCTCAGCAAAGCCAATCTACAGACCCCAGGTTGTGGTGAAAGAAATCACAACGTTTATTTCAGGGCGGAGCAAGGAGAATAGGCAGCTCATGCTCAAAAGACCTGAACTCCCTGATGGCTTTCAAAGAAGGGTTTCTAAAGGTAGCATTAGGGGTGAGGGTTGTAGGGTACCTGATCAGCTTGTGGACATTCTTCTGATTAGTTGGTGCTGAGGTAAAACAGTGGTATTTCAATTGCCAACATCATCAACCTTCTGGTCCCAGTTGGTCTGTGGTCTAAGTGTTTGTGGTCAGCATGCAATTAACTTCTTCCACCTGGTGGGGACTTTAGTACTTTAGTAAAGTACTTTAGGACTTTAGTACTTGCAAAACAACTCATAGATATGGATCAGGTTATTATCTAGAGCCCTTGAGTAGGAATTAAAGGTCCTTGACTTTGTTTTATGACTAAACTATTATTACTTTGCCTTGTTTGGCTGTTTTCCTTTGTTTCTGTATTTTCTCACTTCTCAGATTAAATTTGTTCTTTGGAACTCAGGAACACCTAGGAGGCTCAGCTTTTCTACAAACAAGGAGCAGGGGCCATGGCAGCAATGGGGATCTGCCCCCAGGAAGGCCCTACAGGGTCCTGATTGGTTTCACATGTATGAACTTGGTAGGACTAATTCCTAAGGAGTATAATCTATTCTCTTTCACTGGTATCTATCAATATCTTGGTAGTAAACCAAGAATATGCATATCACACACTCACATACACATGCACAATCACACACATATATAGAAATTGTATTTACATATTGGTTTAAAACTGACCAAAAGAAATGTAATACATAAACCTCATTATTTTAGCTCATGAGAGAATTATTGTTCTTTGCTTTGGCATTATGTATTAACTCCAAGGGAGAATATTTTTTAAATGTGTTACCCTAAATAAAACTAGGAGCCAATAATAAGGAAGAAAGCATTTATTTGGTATCAAAGAATTGCACTTCAGCACACAAAGATTTCCTTAGCAATCCAAACAGTGTCCCAATGAGGAACAAAAGTCTGGGGCTTTTAAAGACAAACAAGGGAGTTTTGCATTAAAAAGAATTTGAATTGGATTTGGAGGCAGAAGATAGTATTGACTCAACAGGATTGAGTGCTAAGGCTATCCTAGAGAGGGGAAAGTTCGCTGTTCCAACAAGTTGCACGTGTTCTTTCAGAATCCTTGGAATATTTGCGATTTAGCATAGTTCAAAAGTTCAGAGTTAGGACATGCATAACAGCTCCTTACAGCCTCCTGGCTCCATTTGGAAACTCCTTGATATAAATGACTTTGTTTGGGATTTCCCTGGTGGCGTAGTGGTTAAGAATCCATCTGCCAATGCAGGGGACACAGGTTCAAGCCCTGGTCAGAGAAGATCCCATATGCCGTGGAGGAACTAAGCCCGTGCACTACAACTACTGAGCCTGCGCTCTAGAGCCTGCAATCCACAACTACTGAAGCCCACGCGCCTAGAGCCCATGCTCTGCAACAAGAGAAGCCACCACGATGAGAAACCCACACACCCCAACAAAGACTAACTCCCACTCACCGCAAAACTAGAGAAAAACCCAGGCACACAGCAATGCAGACTCAAAGCAGCCAAAAATAAATAAATAAATTTAAAAATAAATAAATAAATGACTTCATTTTATTTCACATTTCACAAGGGAGATAGCTTACTGAATAAAGTCGTTTATTGATAATAAAGGCAATAGCATGTTTTTTCTTTATCTAAAACAATTTCTCATTTTAAAGACCTACATGAGAAACTTCTTTTAGATGTCAATAATAGGAAAAAATATATATTGGCTTCCCTTGTTGCTATGTTAAATAAATTAACACATTTTAAATATACATACTTTTATTTGCATTTTACTAGGAATCTTAAAGCCAAATATGTTACTCTTGCTAAACCTAATGGTATACATTTTTTACACTAACTTCTTTCTTCATTTCATCTAATTTTTCAACTGTTTTTTTTTTCCATGTTCAGCCTTTCTCTTGTTATATTGTGAGGTATAAATTACTGTAGGCAGACTTCTATTTTTCTTTTGGTTGTTTTATATACTTTATTATATAGGTTAACAAAATACTGATTAGGTTAAAATTTTTCAAAAATATGCTGGACAGGGCTTCCCTGGTGGCGCAGTGGTTGAGAGCCCGCCTGCCGATGCAGGGGACACGGGTCCGGGAAGATCCCACATGCCACAGAACGGCTAGGCCCGTGAGCCATGGCCGCTGAGCCTGCGCGTCTGGAGCCTGTGATCCGCAACGGGAGACGCCACAACAGTGAGAGGCCCGCGTACCGCAAAAAAAAAAAAAAAAAAAAATATGCTGGACATATATAGCTTTCTTTGTGCTTATACACATCAGACTTTAAACTATATAACTTTCTTTCAGTGATTAGAGAGGCTGTGCACATTTCCTTAATCATTTTGAAGCTGGAATGTGATGTGGAAACTCAAACAGTAACAGAATATCTACCATTACTGGAGCACGTATTCTAAACCAGGAACTATTACAGACTTTACTAAATTTTACAAACACTGTAAGAGTAAGTGCTGTTTTCAAATAGTTGATGCTGATAAATGAATAATCTAAGATCACAAAAGTGAGCAAAACTTACATAAAATGAATGTAAAACCAGTGTTCCATGGTTTCCTGTCCACTAACTTTCTGCTTCTGTGATGCAGTGGGTCCTTTATAATTGAACTGCTTCATGTTCATTCTATATCCAATTCGGTTAGCTCATGAAATATTACTTTGTAAATGTCACTCCTTTTAAAATTGTAAAGTAAAAAACGAACCAAACAAAGTCATTTATTAGATTGTTTGCCATGCGATATGTTCTGTATAAAGATCCAAGGAAAAGACACAGCTTCCACCTTAAAATCAAAAAAAAAAAAAAAAAACCTCCTTTATTGTTTTGTAAGTCAATTTGATTTCAGTTTTGTTCAGTGAATGTGAAGACAGGGAATTCAATTTCAATAAAGAATATCCCCATTACTCTCTATGAGATTATTGAGAAATACTACTACCCATTATAAGCTTAAACCCCAATCAGTTTAAGGTTTTCCCTTGTCTGCTTCTAATTTATGATTATTTTTTGTGAGGCACAATTTCAATAATTATTATCACACACATTAGTACCTACTCTCATACTTCTTGGCAACACAACTCAGTTTCCCAATTAAATTATCTGTAGTATCTGATTTTTTTTTACTACCTTTTTTTATTAACAAACAATTTTGAAAGTCATGAATATGCTCCTATTTTGATATGATATTTATAGGAAAAGAAGCTAAAGATGGCCAAACAGTGGTGTTCTTGCTTGAATGCTGATTTAAGATGCAATTCTTATAAGGAAGTTCTAATTATTTCCTTCAATATAAATATCTCCTATCAGCTGTAATCCTTTTTGTCAGAATCAAGCTTTTCTCGATTAATTTATTTCCTTATGATATGCTGACAAGAAACATACATGCTTATTATAAGCACGAATGAAATTTCTCATCTTATGTTCATAAAAGTGATATATTCATTACTGTGTACATAATATAAAGATATGGATACTGTAAAGGTAAATATAATATTTAAAAACAAATTCTTTCTGATGGAAAAAAAGGAAAGAGACACCATTTTCTTTGAGCATTTACTTTGGAAAACTTGTAATTTTAAAGTCCTTCTCTGCTTCTCTGAAATGTATGTAAACCTTTTTTACAAGTTAAATAAGCCTCTTAGTTTTACAACCTAGTAATGTTTCTTCAACGGCCTAGGAGCCATCTCTTTGAAACGTCATCATCAAGGAAAATGGCTCCCCCATCTCCCATTTTCTGTGAGGGTAGGAGGCTAATTTGGGCTGGTGCCTCTCTCTAAGTTCTGGCATAAAGATATGAGAACTTTATATTCCCTTTGGAAAAAGCCAATTGGCTAATACAAATAGTCATCCTAATTACCAGGTGAATTTGGGATGCACTGCATGTGACAAATAGTGCTGTCAAGCCCTCTTACTGGAGGGCTAGTTATGATTCATCTTGCAAATTTGCATGTAATGGCTTGTGTCTGCTTGGCTGTATTAAAGGGTGAGATTTCTTTCTGACTTTGCAATCTCTTTAGTGGATTGACTGTGATTTCACATCACATATCAGTTTAAAGCTTATTCAATAATGGAGCTGTTTTCTTTCTCTTCTACCTTTGTGGAGAGGTTTTTGTGAGTTGGTAGGAGACTTTGTTTTTAATTCCCCTACAATACTCTACATAATTTCATATTTCAAAGCTTCCCCCTAGTCAAGATCTTCAACCATAGGGACAATATATATTTCAATTATGTTTTGCTGAAACAGGAATTTCCAGCTCTTAGAAAATTGAAACTCTCCATGATTTAATATAGGATTTAATAAATTTATGCTGTAATCATGCAATAGGAAAACTCCACACAGGTAATGTTAAACATATTGTGCCTTCATTGTGTGGAGGCATCTAGCACTATGGTATCTACCTCTAGAAGTGATTTTTTCTTTAACTGTATAAAAATTCATATATGTGAAATATCAAGCAATTTCTTAGTAGACATCATGGTCTAGCTAGAACAACCAAAAGCAGTTTTGCTTTTGTTTTTGTGCTCCCAGGACTACCTATTCCAAACATCTGGAGACTGAAACCAAATTTCCAAGTACAGTTCAAGGAGTGGGACTCTAGTGATGTTTGTTTTACTCGGACTATGGGGTATAATGTAAATCAATCTTAGAAAGACTAGATTTTAGAGAGTCCTCCAGAATCATGGAAATAGGAGTCATTCAGCTTCTTTCCTGCATAACCTTCTAAGATAATGGATTTTTTTAAGTTAATAAAAAGGTTGCAAATCTAGAAAAAAAATGAACTATTTTTTGCTTGGTACACATTAACTTATATATAGACTCTGTCCTTTAAGGTAAAACCTGCTGGTTATTTGAAATCTTTTATCTGTGATTTCTCAGTCTGTATAGCTCATTTTATTTGAAAGTCAAAATCTCGTTGAATTTAGGCGTACAGTAAAATGTATTAAAACTCTTAGCAGAGCATGGTTCTTGCTGTCATTCCATCCCACCTCCAGCACCTAGAGCTCTCTTACAATGTTATATTTGTTTACTCCATACCTTGATCACTTTTAAACTAGCATATACTTTACATATTTATTACATGTATTTTTATTGTTTCTTTTCTCCCACTGGAAAGTTTATGAGGGCAAATATTTTTGTCCAATTTTCTCACTACTGCATGTGTCTGGCATATAAATTGTAATCAATAAATGTTTATGGAATGCATTTATAAAATACCATGAGTTCAAGAAATGTTACTTGAATTTGAATATCAATTAAAATTGTAATTGATCTTTAATTCATTACCCATTCATAATGAATGTTCTTAGATCTATCTACCTACTTTTATTGGATGTGACCTCAGTGAATTACGTTTTCATTGAAAGAGACCTCAGAAAGCACCCAAACAACTTAATTCCAAGGTCTCTGGAAGAAAGTTGTATAACCCCTATTTGAACAGCTTCACAGAGCTGTCTACTTGACAATGTAGCACACTCCATTTTTTTATCCAGCTATGTTGGAAATGGCAGCTCTTATAGCTTGCCAAGCTCTTAATCATGACTCTCGCTAGGAATTGTTAAATTCTCACCCTAGCTTTCAATGGCGATTGAAGGAAGGAGGCTTGGGCTTAGCCAGGACTTGTGCTAGAGTTAAGACTGTATGGTATTGAATTCAGAGGTGCTAGATCTAAAATAATGTACAAAATCTGAGGAAAATGTGAGCGCTAGCTTTTGGGGACAGTGGATGAGAATGTTTTCTGACTAGAGGAAAGCTTGGGAATAGACGGTAGGCAAGAGAGTTTTTAATGGTTTCCTTTACCAGTCCATATCCAATATAAAAAGCCAATTTTAGCAATAAATACTCCAGGTCAGCTTTGATGAATACACAGTAAACTATGGACTTCCTATAATTCAATATTATGATTGTATTAATTAAGCTCAACTTTATTCTTGATTCTTAAGAGGCATGTACTTCTTTTAGTAAACAGCATTTAATATTGAGCATAGAGGCAACTGACTCCAACAGATATTTTCATCGGGATTTATTGTTAAATTGGGATTCTCTTAACCTACTTTGCAAAATTGCATCCTTGACTATAAAACCAGGGCTTACATTTATTTTTTCCCATTTTAAATCTAGTTGGTGGAGACCATCCTCTTGCTTTGCCAATAATTATATTTTGATTATGGCAACCAATTATTTTAGCTATTCCTTCTAGATGTGTTTTCATGAACTGTGTTAGATATGCCTTCCATGATTTTTCAGTGATAAAATATTCAAAGGTCCGAATGGATGGAACAAAGAAAAGAAATTGTGTGTCATGCTCTTCCCACGGTAAAATAGCTATTCCAGGTACCTAGCTATGCTTTCGACTTTAGTTATTTCCTTTAATTTCCACGTCGCTGTGAGTAGATTTGAAAAATAAATAAATAAATAAAGCCCCAATCCAGTTAGGCAGCTCATTCAAGAACTGTTTATTTAGTAAGTGATTGAGAAAGAATTCAACCAGGTGTAAAACAAAAAAACTAATATTCCAATCTCTTCTATCTAGTCTATTCTATTCTGCTCCATTCTGTTCCATTCTATTTTTGGTTTTGTTGAATTGTTTAATTTTCCCCATTATATTAATATTAAAATTAAAAAAATCAAATTCAACTTTACATTTACAAAGATACTGAAAACTACAAATGGTGTTTTGATCAAATTTATGTATCTTGTTAATGATGAAAGTATAATCAGTACAATTGAATTGTCCTTTCAAGTATTTTATATTGTCTGTCACTGTACTAGAATTTTTTTTTTTTTTTTTTTTTTTTTTTTGCTATACGTGGGCCTCTCACTGCTGTGGCCTCTCCCGTTGCGGAGCACAGGCTCCGGACATGCAGGCTCAGCGGCCATGGCTCACGAGCCCAGCCGCTCTGCGGCACATGGGATCTTCCCGGACCGGGGCACGAACCCGCGTCCCCTGCATCAGCAGGCAGACTCTCAACCACTGCGCCACCAGGGAAGCCCTGTACTAGAATTTTGTTTCAAAACATAACAGGTTGTTGTGACTCAGGTATTGATACTAAGATTTCATTTCCCAGGAACAATTTATAGTAATTTCTTTCAGATTACTGATAGAAAAATTTAAATAATGATTGCATTTTTGTTTTTTGCTTGTTTTGTCTTGTTTCATTTAAGTTCTGACATAAAATCACTGAGCCTAGAGGCAAGTTTATTTAAAGCCATAACATTTCCTGTTACCATTTTCTCCTTTTATTCATAAGTTTAAATGTTCTTAATAAACTCGATAAATTTAATTGAAATTGATCTAATCTTGAAGTTCATTTTATTTAATGGGAGAGAAAACTGTGAATTAGGTCTGTTCTATATGTCTCTGTTAACATTGCACCATCAGCCCCAAGCAGGGGACCTATTCATTCCTTCCTTATTGCTCTGAATAGGTATCACATATTAACCAACATCTTAAAAAAAGTTACATTAGAAATAGCATTAAATATCTGCACAATAAAAAAATAATTCAATTATGCTCTTTTTTTGATATTCCCAGAGGGGGAAAACATTTCTAAATTGATTAAGCCATGAAACTGGGCACATCATCTCTATTCTTCATAGCTCATTGTCAATTAAAAACCAGATTGTTCACTGGTTTTGGAGTTTAAGTCTAAAATAAAAATGTATTAAATGTTTTTTGAGAGATAAATGGTTAAAGAAAATGTGATATATATTTATATGTGTATATATGTATATATATATATATATGTAATTTTTCAGCCATAAAAAAGGAAGAAATCCTGCTATTTGCAGTGATGTGGATAAACCTGGAGAGTTTTATGCTAAGTTAAATAAGATTGAGAGAGAAGGACAAATACTGCATGGTATCACTCATATGTGGAATTTTAAAAAGTTTAATTCACAGAAACAGAGAGTAGAATGGAAGGTGAATGGGTTTGGGAGATCAAATATACAGCCTGGTGACTATAGTTAATAATGTTGTATCATATACTTGAAATTACTAAGAGAGTAGATCTTAAGTGTTCTCACCACACACACACATAAAGGAACTATGTGAGGTGATAGGTGTGTTAGTTAATTCACAATGTATATATATATATATATATATATATATATAT